>JBAMJV010014203.1:0-40810 GCA_037951105.1 Echinarachnius parma
CCCATCACTAGTCCGAATCGGTAGGACATTTGACGCATCACGTACATCACAGCACAGAATCTCCAGGAAAAGAGCTAGCCTACAGTTTGTAAGATATGTTCGTGTTAAAATTATGTTATTTCGGTAGATCTTACTTAGCCAGGCCATGCTGAGTAACTTATGAAAAAAATGTAGCAATTCGTCTCATTTAGGACACCATTTTGGGAACTTTGCCACAGTTCGTCATTGAATGAACTCGATCCGACACTTTTCTTTGACGGAGTGACCATGTGACAGCCACTTCACTGCAAATTGCCTTCAAATTAATTCAGTTGTAGTTACCATGGAAACGCATCATCCTGAGTGTATTTCGACACCAAAAGGACAGCATGTCAGACTTGTAGGTGCAAATAAAGAATGGTACGTCCAAACTAAAATGACCAACGACTCAAAATTCTCGCAGGAGAAGAAAAATGGTGCAAAAACATCAAGGAATGATGCAGCGGATCTGCAGCGAGATACAACCATGACAACGTTCTCTATTTCAAAGATTCTTTCCCCACAGATGCCTAACAACTGTTCTCCACCATACGCTTCCCCGCATGAGATGAAGAAAGATGGGAGAGTAAGTCCACCTTTACCCACATCAGCCGCTGACTGCAAGGATGACGAGGATACCAACTTTTCATCACCACGATCATCTTCCTCATCGACATCATCATCGAAATACGTACAACAAGGAGGCAAAGATGGAGAACAGCTGTCTGCGAAACCATTCGGTTTTCCCGTGAACGCTCTTCTTAGACAGCAGAAAGAACATCTTCTTCGTCAGCAGCGTCAACTTCGGCAACAAATAGCTGCAACGTCAGCGCACCTCCGTCCAGGATTTGATGGAAACAACTTCCAATACCCATCCAATGATATGAGTCCGTACTCGCCCGCTCATCATCCGCGGCTGATGGTGCCACGTACCAGCGGGCCACTGGGACAGATCTGCGCCGATGGTCCTGGGAGGATGCACCCTTTCAACTGCCCGTGCGCCCAGCAGCTCAATGAGCAGCCTTACTTCTTACTTACACCTGGTAAGACATGTTATGTTATCAAAGTCATTCTTGATTTCCTCCTCATCATCTTCCCCTTCAGGCTCCTTGTACTTCCCTTATTTTTCTCCTCCTTCCTCCTCCTCCTCCTCCTCCTCCTCCTCCTCTCCATCCTCCTCCTCCTCCCACTTTCAGGTCCCCCAATTGTATTCCTTCTCTAGCTGTTCATTTTCGTATTAACTTCTCCTCCTCCTTCTCCTCCTACGAACCTATTATTTTCCTCCTCCTCCTCCTCCTCTTCATTCTCCTCCCCCTCCTTAGTAACACCAAATAACATGAATTTACAAGGGATCGACCACTCCCCCCATATCCTCCAACACGTAACACCTTCCCCATGGCTCTGTATCCTCGATCCCCCAAAAGACCCCCTCCTCCTCCTCCTCCTCCTCCTCCTCCTCCTCCTCCTCCTCATCATCACCATCATCATCATCATCATCATCATCATCATCATCATCATCATCATCATCATCATCATCATCATCATCATCATCATCATCATCATCCTCTCCTTCCCCTTTCCCACATCCCTTTTTTCTAAATCCAATTGTGTTCCTTCTCTAGCTGCTCATTTTCGTATTAATTCCTCCTCCCCCTTCTTCTCCTATTCATCACCCTCTTCCTCCTCATCCTCCCCCTCCTCAGTAACAAAATAATTTAGCATGAATTCACAAAACCCATTCCAGAAAGTATCTGACGTGGGAGCTCCCCACTCTATTTCCCCCACGATTCTGTCTCCTAAATCCCCCCCACCCCTCCTCCGCTTTATCCTCCTACTCCTCCGCATCATTATTATCCTCGTCTCCCTCATCCCTATCTACATCTTCATCCCCTTCATCCTACTCAACCTGCTCCACCCTAGCCTATCCGATATGCGTCGGGCTCGGGTCCGGGCCGGTTGTCCGTCTCCATAACGCGATTAGTACTTGCCAAAAAGCCCGACGCCTATCGAATAGGCTAGCTCCGCCCTGGTTTCATCCTTAATTAGCCACACCTCCCTCCTCTTCTTCTTCTTCATGATATCTCTCGTATATTCTCCTTTCTACATTATTGGATATTTATCAAGTGTAAAACGCTATGATACTCATGTGAATAGCGCTACATAAATAACCGTTAGTGTTTTTATTGTATTAAGTGGTATTTCTCTTCTTCATCTGTTTTTCTCTTATTATTTTGATACCCTTCATTTCCTAATTCTATTCTATTTCTTGATTTTTTTCGCGTTACACCACTTATTTTTCTTTCACTCGCCATTTCAGTTCCTCCTTCATTATCTTCTTTACTCGTTTCCTTTTTGTTCGTTTTCTTATTCTTTCCCTCATTTCGCTTTGTTCACGCCACCTCTGTATAATTATGAACTTCAAATTTTCAATTACAATTCTTTTCTTCGTCATTTGCAAACTAATTATTTGCATGTATGCATGGAAGTGGAAGTCTTGTCTAACACTTTTTCCTTTGTATATATTTATAACATGTGTACAGTGTATCAATTAAATGTTATTTTATGTTTGATTTTGAAATGTTATTCATATTTCATGGTTTGTTCGTTTCTGGTGTTGCCATATGTGCTATTGTGTTTTGTTGTTATTGTTATTTCTTTGTTGTCTCAACTTGACTTCCGCTTGACGAATGATTTGTCAAGCAATCAATTTCGCCCAATTCCCGAATAAACTCAGTAAGTTCCACTTATCCAATTATCCCCTTAAGTTACATGTCCGATATCCGGAGAGCTTTGCTCCGGTTTTAGCCTCACTTTCTATATCCCCCGCTGGCTAAATATCGATAATGATCGAAATCTCTATCTATAGAGTTTATACAAAGCGCACACGTTCTTGTACGTAATGGGTTAGGCTAACGGATATAGATTTCCAATAACGAGTGTATTATAATAGCATGACTTGGTCGCTAGAGAGAAACATATTGTTTACAATGTCCATAGCCAACCAATTATTGTACAACGGGGAAATGTAATGACCACTGCCCTTGATGTCTTCAAATCCCTGTTTAATTCTTTACATGCTGAAATGTCAACATCGCTCCATGTTGTGTACAATGGTAATGACCATTATGTAACCTCGAACCAGCGTTAGCATGGTTAAACCACATACATGTAGTTCCATGACATTGGGTGATTTCAAGTATGGTGTTTAGGGCTGGTGTTAGTGTTTATCAAACTGGTGTTTGTGTGTAATAAACACTAACACCGGCCTTAAACACCATACTTGAAATCACCCATTGGATTGTACTAGGGATATGGGAGTTCAAACTCCCATATCCCTGATTGTACCCTCAAAGTACACCCCTGCGTCCTATAAGAGGTCTTTGAACGCTACATAAAGGGGGGGTAATCTATACCACCTAATCCTTTTATCTCCCTTTGTTAGCTAGTTAAAACTTTCCGCTCGATCAACCATAACGGTCTAAACTCCTTTGACTGGGGAAGGCATAGTCTAGTTCTAGACCCTCGGAAGTTGTTCTCCGCCAAAAGCGCTGCCAAAACGAGAGATCTGTACATCAGCAGTGATCGCGTCACCCGGGGGGTCGGGCGATCACTGCTGTCGTACAGATCTCTCGTTTTGGCAGCGTATCGGGGTGGCGGAGATCAGCTTCCGAGGGTCTAGAACTAGGGAAGGCATGGAAGGTGGGCTGGCTTTGGATGGTCATTTATTATTGACAGATTCTGGGTAGATTTATTCTAAAGAGTTTGTTTTATCGATTGAGTTGGACAGGGAACTGGGAAAGGGAACAAAAGAGCGGGATGAGTTAATACGATAATAGATTGATTGACTTGTCAAACGTTTTACGTCACTTTTCTTCTTATTCGTCTCCATTCAAAGTGCATATTGTTACGCATTAGAAAGTTCGAAGATCTTATTTTTGCCTTCGTATAGGCTGTATATTCTCAGATACTGACGACTCATAGACATAAATGAATTGATGTTATTATTGGAATTTGCATTGTCATATATACAGTCATCCACTAAAATAAATAGCTTATTGCTAGGAAACGTAATGTCAATAACTATTGAAATAATATAGGTTTTCCCGCTCAATTTTGCGATTGTGTCATTCGAATTGATAAAAGGAGCAAACGAATTCGCGCGTTTTGCGATCGCCGTGTCAAAGCAGCATTCGAATTCGAATAGTCGTTCAAAATCACGTAGGAGCAAGTGAATTTGCACAAAGAGCATACCTTTTCATCAATGGTCATTCGAATTCGCGAAAGGGCAGTTGACAGTTAGCTGCACATTCGCGAATTCGAATGCCCATAAATGAACTTCTGTGTCTATTCACGAAAGCTTATGCGTATGCATGAATTCGCTTGCACATATTCGGAATTTGGAAGACCGATACCAACGATTACGCGGTAATGCGTGAATTTGAATAACCCTTAATGAATTCGATTGAAAAGAGTGTAAAATTGAGCGGGAAAACCTATAGCATCAATAAACAATTGAACGTAAAGAACATCAAAATATATAACTTTCTAATAAAGTTGTCTATTTATTTTGTGCGGGAGGGTGACTGGCTCCCATGTTATTGGCAACGTTGATTTTCTGACAAGTTGTATAAACAAAAGCAGGCCCGTAGCCAGGGTTTTTCAAGGGGGTGCGTAATCTACAAAAACGGGACCGAGACCGAAACCAGTGGTTGAGTCGTATAAGCAGGGGGGGGGGGGGGGGGGGGGGGGGTGGAGGTCACCAAACATTTTCGAGGCTAAAACCGAGAGCACTGGTTTATTTGTGTAAGCGGGGGGGGGGGGGGGGGGTTCGTCAACTGCAAGACCGATAGTTACCCGAGATCACTGGTTTAGATGGCCTAGACCGATAACAAGCGGACCTTTCTGATGTTTTTTTTTTGTAGGGGGGGGGGGGGGGAGGGGGGCTACGGCCCTGACTAAAGAGTAGTCTAGGTTCTACTCTGTATACACACACCTTTCCCCCATATATCGCGTAACCCTGTGAATCTGTACACCGCACCGGGTTACGCGATAATATATGGGGGTAAGGTGTATACAGAGTATTAGAACCTAGACTAACTAAAGAGCGGAGAAAGATACCTTTACATAGATTTAGTGACTAGTACATTAGTAAAACTATTCACCAACCACCATGGAATCATCATTCATTGAAGCATTTTCTCTTTTCTATATCTGTATGTTGTATCTCCTCTAGCCGGTTACAGTATCCCATCCCCGTTGACATACGACAATCGCTACACATCGTATCGACATCATTGTCGGCGTCGTAAGGCGCGCACCGTGTTCAACGATTACCAGCTGCGTGGTCTCGAAACGAGGTTCGCCGATCGCAAGTACCTGTCGACCCACGAGCGAGTAGAGCTGGCCGAGAAGCTGTTTCTCACGGAAGCTCAGGTATTGTAATTGCAGATGCTGATTCCCCATGTATGTCGATCCCCACGTGCCCTCACATTCATACTGTTAATTAGTATCGATCATTCAGTTGATTCATTAATTAATAATTGAAACAAGACTTTCTAATTAAGAATAACATTATATTCGTATGTAATTGGCGTCTAAAATGTCTCTTTCGGGGAAAAAGTAGAACGGGGACATTGAGTAAAAACGGTTACATAATGATATAATATTTTATCACCTATATATTGCCCATTGACGTTCACTACAATCGAAACGCGTTCCAGAACGCTTTTCAGTTCGATAACAAATATATCCATGATTAGGGAGGCATTTAAAAGCCCTACCTATTGCATTCTTCTAATACCATAAACCTAACAAAAGGAGAGTCAAAGTAAGTGGTGAGCTATCGAATAAGGGGGTGTTTCACAAAGATCCTAAGTTGATATTAGCACTAAGATGGTCTTAAATATTATGGAAAGCCATTAGTGTCTTGAAACAGTTGGTTTAAAAGTTATGTTGAAATGCATAAAATGTTGATTCAAATCATATATATTTTCTAATTATCAAAGAAATTTCATGAATTTTATGTGAAGATCATGAATCTCTTTGATATTATGATTTGAATCAACATTTTATGCATTTCAACATTTTACTTTTACAAAACTGTTTGAAGACACTAGTGGCTTTCCATAATATTTAAGACCATCTTAGTGCTAAGATCAACTTAGGATCTTTGTGAAACACCCCCGGATCAATAAGGTTGAACACGCATTGTATTGAATGTTGAATCATTTTTATTATCAATTTTATTATTAATTTCAATCTGTATAATGGTGTTTTACGCTGTATATATGTTCATGTTTTTGATGTTTGTATCTTGATGTTAAGAAATGAGATTGTTGTGAACCCAAGACGAGTTTCCGTTGAGTTGGACGAATAAAATAAAATATTGAATTGAATATTGAATATTGAATTATCGAAATCTAGCTCCTATTTCCTGATTTTATCGGACCATAAAGTGGGAAGATGTGGGTGATGATTTGCCCTAGACTAAAATTATGTCATGTTAGACCACGTAACGCCACTTGAGATAAAAATGCTGATTTGAAGTAAAGGGATCAGTCGCGGGATTTGTCTTTCCCGCTAAATGCCATTGCAGTTATACGTTCCATCAACCTTTGATTGCCAACTAGATCTGTGACACGATAAGCGATTGCAAGTGGCCGTTTATCACGTAATGCCCCTCTTGGTTATCTAATGCACCCATCACCACATGGCCCTTCCAAAATAAACATATACAATGACCATTGAGTGCCAACAAGTCCTAAGTCCTAACTCACCGACATGCGTGATATTATAGCTGTTTTAAAGGGATCTAGCAACTTTGTTGACATGTGCCAAAATAACCAAGGGTTGATGAAATTTTCTATATTTTGATTTTGAGTGAGTTATTTGTCTTAAAATGTGGATTCCTAGATAGCTACGTAGACATGGTAGAGTACATGTAGATATATCGTTAACTCAATTTTCATGGAAAGTGGATTTAGCGCCTTTTGGAAGTGAGCTCTTCAAATATTATTGTACATGTAATAAGATAAAGTGGATGAACTAATTAGCTTGACTAGGTATTGTATAATAGGAGACCTTGTCTGAGGTGATATCTTTATCATCAGGATCTTCCCACCTGATAATGCATTGCATTTGGCAGTGGCGTATCGTGGTCGGACTGATTGGGGCGGGGGGGGGGGGGGGGGGGCGCACAATTATTCGGGGGGGGGGGGCACACACAATTATTGGAGGGGGGGGGGAACCTTATGTAATTATGTTTTTCTTCCAGTCCCTCAATGTTTTCTATTGTTTTTTTTCAAATTATTAGGGGGGGGGGGCACGTGCCTCCCGTGCCCCCCCCCCCCCCCGCGTCGCTACGGTACTGTGCCATCTGGTTTACTCTGCTAGGATATATGTGTATCATTAAGTGGGATAGCGATGATTTTTTTTCCGGTTGGGAACACGGGGTGGGGGGGGGGGGGGGGGGGGAGGGGGAGGGGGTCAACTGACAATCAAACAATAAACGTCTTCACGTTGGATGACTGGTATGCATGGTTCTGGCCGAAAATGGATACATATATTTATCCTTTAGAAATGACATTAATTTGGTCAAAATTAGTTAATTTACCGTAATTTGTAAAATTACACGATATTGCCAAATCCTTTTGTATCCCTCCCCCCCTAGGGGATACAAATAATCTGTGGAGAGTTAGCACATGCCCCAGGTCCCTCACACAATTTGCTGGATTTGCATACAATTTCTTTTACGTTGATGATGATGATGGTATCAAAAAGGGGAATATCGTTTAGCTCAGAACGTTATTGTAACCCTCTTTTTTATATTTCATGATCATGCATTCTCATATAAAAATTAATATAACAAACACCTTTGTTCTCCTTTTATTTTAATTTCCACAGGTGAAGACCTGGTTTCAAAATCGCCGCATGAAAGAGAAGAAAGTCCTGCGAGGATCCAAGTACGAAACCGCCGACGACAACCACGACGACGACGACGAGGCACTAAGTGACAACGGAGAGCAAGGCGAAGCGGATGACATCGATGGAAGACGGAGACAAGTGAATGGGGACAGTGAAAGCAAGGTCGCTGAAAATGACAACAAAGGCCTCGCAACAATAATAAACAGTTAGTCGAAGACATTGCTGTCGATCGACGACTGTACAAACAAAAACGATCTTGAGATCAGCAAAGTCGCAATTCGATCCAGGAAATGACCGGAATAACATTTTTACGAAGATCAAGATGGAATTGATGACGACAGGCAGTGTCGTAGTGTGGTCGAAATGTTTGGAATGGGGGCACGCATATTATTATTTTTTTTTGGGGGGGGGGGGGGGAGGGGGGGGGGGAGGGGGGGGGGGGCATACCAGTGCTTGGCTGCTTTTGTTCACAGAGTTTCCCTGTTTGCCTGTTTTGCCCCTCCCCTCTTTTAATTGCTCAGATAGTCAGTTTCATAGCAGTTTTTGTCCAAATCTTTACATTAACAGATAAGTAATTATAATATACTATTTCACATGGTAGGTGATATGAAAGCATATTTGTTAATAGTTTGTGTGTGGGGCGTTTCCCATTAATGTCATTTGGCTTTAATTACAAGCGCAACATAGAACAATTATTGTGCAGTTTGGATGAAGAATGTGGAAGGTAAATCGTATACATCCTTGACGACGACGACGGAACATTATGGGTAACTAAGAACACGCGGTAGTCGACGTCGTCGTGGAAGTCTTGACTGGACAACGACTCAAAGATGCGATGATAAGAGGAGAGATTTCGTAGCGAGTTACCCTTTCTTCCGTCAGTATGATCATGATGATGATTGGGAAAGGCAATCATTTATTTTTATTCTTATTATGCTTCTTCTTATTCCTATTATTTTATAATAATTGTTAATATTATTACTTTTTTTAATTTGTATTATTTTATAATAATTGTTAATATTATTATTGTTTTTATTTGTATTATTAATATTATTATATTATTATTATTATTATTAAAATTATTATTTTTGAGGGACCTACTCTTCTTCACCATCTAGTAATATTGTCAAAATCCACGAAACTTACTTATAATTCGAGCGGTTCTCTCATATAATGGTGTCTGTGGCGTACTGGTGGGGGGCTTGGGGGGGGGGGGGGGGGGCTCTTGCCCCTCCCCCTCCCCCCCCCCCCAAAAAAAAAAAAAAATTTCCAATCATAGCTTATATCTAATTCGATACCAGAAATTGAAAAAAAAAAGTATTTCTTTAGACAAGATAACTAAGATTTTGCTTCATGTCAAGTAAAATTTCCTTCCCAAGTATGCACCAAATAGCATGATTTCAAGTAAAACATTGCAAAATCACCCTTACCGTGCACGGGCGGACACCCACCTACGATCACGCCCTCCCATCACCCTTCTTCCTCTCGGTAATTGTTTCGCTCCCTTGGGAATCGGTCTTGTCTACGTCTGGAATACAATGTTCATGTAAGCACTAGTACCTCCTTGGACCTTGGTTCATGTTGTATCATAAATAATGTGGCTTTTGATGCACTCTTTGCACTGTCACTTTGCGAATATTGTTTTGGGGGTGCATATTTGACGCATTTACCCACATTATAGTACATGTCATCAAGTCAGAATTTCCTAAGTATGCACCAGATTGCACAGTTTCAAGTCCAAAAATGCAAAAGCTCCCTACCGTGGGAGGGGGGACACCCCCCTCCCACACCCCCGCTCAGTCGCTTCGCTCCTTCGGGCTTGGTCACTTCGCTCCCTCGCAATATCCGGTGGTGATGCTGATTTTGTTTAGCCCCCAAAACAGTTTTTGCTCATTACGCCACTGAATGGTGTCATGGTTGTTTTTGCAAGCAGAGAACATGTTTTAGTTTACACAATTTCGCTTGAGTTAAAAATCTATTCATGATTGATGTGTTTTAATTGATTGAACATTCTCCACTTGATAATTCACACTGTGTAGAAAGTCAGTGCATTGAGTTAGCAAAATAATATCACTTCGAATGTTTGCTCATTGCTGCAGAAATACACACATGACAACAAAGTTACTAGATCCTGTGAAAGAACCCCGCCCCCCCCCCCCCCCAAACAAACAAACAAAAAAAGGGCTGACGCTAATAGGGGTGACGGATTTGGGCGCCAGCTGGCGCTATTTTCACAGCCATGGCATGTGTGGTTGAGCGAATTAGTTTTGATATGTTTTTTTTACAGCTGTTTTATTTTAATACAGAGTAGAGATTATGATAAATAATAAATAACATAAATGCCATGTTGATATAGTCCTAACAGATTACTGTAACTTAAGATTATTTTTTGAAAAACAAAGCTACCTCATTTAACTGTTAATGTATAATGCACTGTACTTCTAAAGAATGATAATCACTGTAGATATCATGTATTTGTTTTACCGTTTTCTCAGCGACTTGCCTTTTGTTGTTATGTACAGATCGATGTATAATAAATTATTTTCCTTATTTCTTTGAATGTTACAGTGGAACTTTGTTAAAAAGAGAATTTGTATAATTATAACAACAAGCTCATAAAGCGAGGTTTATTGACTGTGTCGAGTTGTATTCCTAGTGGTTTTTGCTTTTTAAAACTGATAATAACAAGATACCTAATGAACCAGGGACCTTACTTTTATGGAAAGCCGTTAGTTTCTTTATTTTATTTTTGAAAAAGTTACAAAGTCATGCATTTTTATTTTTTTAAATCAAGTAGTCTTGAAGTTGTTGGTAACAATTTTGTCTTAAATAATTGATTTTTTTTCTTTCTTTTAAATGTGTTTTATTCCAAGGTTACATTTGGCCTACCAACTTATATTATTTTGCAGTTCATCTTAGGATCTTAGTGAAATACCCTTTGGTCAACTTGCATGGACTCAAGCTCCGCGTTATAACGAGGTTCCACATGACTGTAAAACTGTTGTTGAATAATGAACAGGCTTTTTGTTTTCATTTTCAGGATGCCTAGCTTGTTTCATGCACATACATAATTGTAGTGCATCATTTTTTGTTTATTATTTTTTTTCAAACAAAAGTGAAATATCATATTTTAAAAATAAATGCCTTCCGCAGTTTGTAACAGTTGTTTTAAAATAATTATACTAAGTTACAAAATACTCGTATACAAGTCATACGGTGTAACCAAATCGTTGACAATGCATACAATTCATGATCACAGTCATATTCCAGCATTGGATCCCATTATGACAATGTTGTTTGGTTTATGATGACCTCTCATCATAACGATGAGCGATATTTCTCTTGTTTAAATTTCGTTGATGCTGTTGTCGCTGCTGCTATGACGAGTATATTATGATGATGGTGGTTGTAGTATAAAATAGGTATAGTGGTTATTGTGATAATGACATAACTGCGATGATGATAAGTATGGTGACGCTGGTGGTGGTGATGTAATGTGATCGTGTGATATGATATGACATGTATTTGATGAGAATATGGTGGTGGTGGTGATGATGATGACGATGATGACGATGATGATGATGATGATGATGATGATGATGATGATGAATTGATGATGATGATGATGATGACGATGATAATGCTGACAATTATTTAATAATCGTACGGAACTACGGGTGGATCGCGAGTAATGACGATTATTTGAGAATGGTGATACTTGATGAGGACGATGATGATGATGATGAAGATGACGATGATGGTGTTGAGGATGCTTGTGGTGGTGGTTATCACCATATACCTGGCATTTTAAGTTGCATTTATGGATCGTGAAGTTGATTAATCGCCGTTGATGAGCCTGATGATGCTCAGCTGCTGCTGATGCTGCTGCTGATGCTCAATGATTACGATTATGATGATGATGATGATGATGATGATGATGATGATGATGAGGAGGATGATGAGGATGATGATGATGATGGCAGTGGTGGTGATGGTGGTGGTGTTAATAATATTCATGGTTTTCAAACTCAAAGCTCGATGGATGGGTCGTGATTATGATGATGATTGATTGATAATGGCAGTTGATGCGATGAGGATGATAATGATAATTGTGATAATGATACGTTGATGATGATAATGATAATGACAACAATTATTTCTTAGACTCTTGATATTGTTGAAGAATGTGGTATACATACAATAAAATAGATACATCATTTCCGAAATTGAATATTAGTCAACTTCAGAAAAGGCGGTAAACTGCATAATTTTGCATTTACACAAACTGTGGCACATTGTGCTGTTTTGTGTCAGAAGAGGGCGCACCTAAAACAACAGAAAATTAATTTATATCGCAGCAAATTTTGAAAAACTGATTCGCAACTCGGTGAACGTGAGTAAAATCGTGCCGAAATATGACTTCTGTATTTTCCAAGGAGACTCTAAGGTGAGTGTACACGAAAATACCAAATTAGTGAACAGTTTTGCCATTAAAATCGAGTATTTCGCCTTTAAATAATGTGCTACTCGTCGTCGCGGGCATTTGTTGTGACTGTGATCTTGTGAGTCTGACATCAGCGCTTTTCAATTCATCGGTGCCGACATGTGGACGCAACGGGAGAGTTCAGGCAGCGCAGCGACAGTGCACGCACGAGCACTTGATGACTAGACCATGTGACGTGTGTATTGAAAGTTTAAACTTCGCTCACGAAAATCATGAAAATGTGGAAGTTTTTCAAGGTGGTTTAGAATCAACAACAGATAATTAAGAGTGATCTAGACGTAAAGTGAGGAAAGATTTAGTCAGTACGATTGTAGGAAAGAGAGTGCAGTGAATATATATGAACCATTTTGTTGAGTTTGATTTGAAGAAACTTTGGCATTCTCTTACTTTAGTCTACTGGGGAACTAAACCCCTGGCATCCGATTTTCCCTGGATCTTGTCCCGTTTTCACAGTCTGACGTAGTCTGATTTTTTTAGACCGTCTCACTCTCACGGCTGGCCGACAACACGCATAATAATTCGTGCCACTCTCCGATCATAATGAATTCAATTATTCATGCAGTTATTTCGTCTGCATGGTTTTTAGATTTATTCGGACAAAATAAACTCAGTCTCATTATGATTTTAGTTTATTTCGTCAGAGGATTTTAGGAAGATTTAATCAATTGCTTACCTGTCTTACTTTACTTAGTCCACCCCTAATCAACAAAAAAGGGCTTCTTGCCTTCTAATTAACCTTTTTAAAATCCATTAACCCCGGTTTTCCCTTCTCTTCAAGACCACTCTGCCACTTTTAGACAGTAGGCTATTGATGATAACGCTATTACTAATTATTAGAGCAAAAAATTAATGAATCCGTCTCCCTATTAACTAATCCACTTTCGATCCACCCCCTATGAGAATTTTGTACAAGTGTGTAGTTAATTTCCCATAGGGGGTGACTTCAAAGTGGATTATAATATATACTAGAGCGACGATGAAATGTTTGCAACAAGATTATGTGCGTGTCCAATGTAATACACGTGCGCGCATCAATCTTGTTGCGAACATTTCATCGTCGCTCGGTAGTATAATCCACTTTGAAGTCACCCCATATGGGAAATTAACTACACACCTGTACAAAATTCTCATAGGGGGTGGATCGAAAGTGGATTAGTTAATAGGGAGACGGATTCATTATTTTTTGCTCTAATAATAGAGTTATCATTAATAGCCTACTGTCTTATAGCGATGGATTTGTATGATCATCTGATCTTTTGTCAAGCTTTTGTGATGGATCGTGATGTCTTGGGGATAATAGCCCCATCCAAATGTGCAAGCCTGGTGGATTGAAATCACTCGAATATTGGTAGCGTCTGAGCTGCACAGCGCTAATGCACGCACTCGGCGATTTCGCACAGTTTCGGATAGGATAACAAAGGGAATCTATTGAAAGTTAACGGACCATGAGAAGGTATTGTGACTATTGAAAATCGTCGGTATTTTGGAGGGTGGGAATTTGAGGTCCCCAGTGACCTAAAGTAAGAGAAGGCCGAAACTTTGTCTTTGAAAAAAGTTTGAACTTGAAGTGATGCAATAAAAAAAGGGGTGTGAAACTGCATTAGCGCCCACAAATGCATATCGTCTGACTTTTGGGGGTTGTCCTCATTTATAAATATTATAATGATATCTGCATTGCCAAGAAACAAGAACAAATACCAAATCAGCTCCCATTGCATTGGCTTGCTGCTCGCAGTGACAAGGTTGGCCATGGTCCTGTACTTTTATCACAGCTGATTTGTACCTAAAACTTAAAAGTAATGTCAGGGCAATTCCATGATCAGGTGGACATGACCCCAAAATTTCAAAGTGTCTTTTTCTTACATTTTTTGGTTGTATATGATTAAAGACACATCAAAATTACTGGAAAGGTTATTTATTTTGCTTTGACTGTGGTAAAAGTGGGTTAAAATAGCGAATTTATATTGGTTATATTTTCCTGTGTTATTTCTAATGTAAGTTAAGAAAAAGTTGATTAAGCCATTATGAGCATGAAAATACACAAGACCTTACAAACTTATCATATTTATTTAGTGAGTACAATGCTCTAATAGATTTATCATGCAAAATTAAGAATCTGAGTTGCTTATGCCAACAGTGAGTGAAAATAAAAACCATTGGTATGCCATGTAACGTTACTAACCAAAACATGGATTTATTTTTCTATAGAGAGAATGCAATGCAGGGAATAATTTTCCCGGTATCGCATCGCAATTCGCGATGTATTTTTAGCCATTTGCTATGCAAATTTTTTTATGAATCGCACTTGTGCGCTGCAATGCAAGATACATGTTTCACACACACAGCCCGCCCTGAGCTGTGTAAACATACATGTTTCACACACTAGCCAGCCCTGTGTATGCAAACTATGCAGACATGCAGTCTAGACATGCAGTTAATTATGCAGTCTAGACATGCAGCTCTTCCAAGCTACACGTGGCTAGGCACACACAGCCGGCCAGCTAGCCCAGTGAGTGTGTATGCAATGTACTGCACTGCACTGGGCTGATATGTAAGCCCAGTGAGTGTGTATGCAATGTACTGCACTGCATGCACTGGGCTGATGTAAGCCCAGTGGCAGTGAGTGTGTATGCAATGTACTGCACTGCACTGAGCTGATGTATCGCACGCTATACACAGTTTTCCACACAGTACACTTTCCTTACCTTAGTATAATTTCATTTGGTCATTGTGTGTGGTGTTAATGTGCATGATGATTGCCTGAAAAAAAATTGCTATACAAGTTTATCCAATTGCTATACAAAAATTATTTTGTATAGCAGATTTGCTATGCAATTTTTGGGCTGGAAATTATTCCCTGCAATGCCTTATAATATTCCTACTTCAAATTTTTCTCTTCCAGGCAATGCTCTATCAAAATTAAGGAACAAATTTGACAAATATTATATGATGTATTAATTATAAGCAGTCAAAATCTGTAACGTTACTAACCATGTAACGTTACTAACCAGTCTATGATACAGAGTGTAACGTTACTAACCATAACAACAGTGAAAGAGACACTTATAAGCTGGCCCTAATCAAAAGTGAGTGAAAGGATATGTAAAGTAAGACAAAAGAGGCCACTTTAGAACAATGGATGATCATTTTTTTAAAAGTAATGTGAGTTATTCAACCATGTGCAGCATCCCATGTGTGCAGCATCTCATATCTATGCTCTATGCAAGAACATGTGCAGTATCTGATGTTCAGCGCGAGCAGTATTTTAGTGTAAACTCCTCATAAATCTTTCTCCTGGAAAGTAGTCATTGGAAAATATAGTTGACTCTACTTTGACGAGCAGCGACCTGTCTTTGGTAAGTTGAATTATTGTAGTAATTATAATCTTAATTATCATTTATACCCTATATCAAGGTATTTCGTTGTACTGAATACACTGTGTACAGTTTACACTGATTAATGATAATGATATATTGTATTTACAGTGAAAACTATTGATATAAAACAAATATATTGTAATGGATTACATAAACTTACAAGTCTATATTTAATGTAATTACACTGTCCAGAGATGTTTATGTTTGTGTGTTTTTAGGGTGCATTATGATTAGCCATGTCGGTTGCCATAGAAACTTGTATGTAAAAAAAACATCTTTAGTGATGAAGCACTTGCAAAAAGTAGTATTTTAATTTAGTGAAAATTTCTAAGGGATACAACAAGAATCTTAAAACCAATTTTGTGACTGAAATATTTTACAGGTATACTATTTGTAACAATTGTTTTATCTCATTTGTTTGTGTCATGTGGGAACTTTCCAACACTCATTCAAGTATTCTACTCTGCAATATGATGCAGAAAATGTTCATCTTAATTAATTACTACTTGCCTATCTTTTAGTTCATGAATACATTATATTTTGTTTTTATTTATTTTTCTATCTGTAGGTCATGAAGCAAAATCAATAGTGAACTTGAAGAGGACTGGCAAGTATGAGGAGTACAAAGATAAGAAAGCAGTTACCATGAAGAGGAGCTGGGAGGAGAAAAAGATGCAAGAACATTCCCTACCAAAATGTGTGCAAAAACAGCTCCAAATCAAGAAGAAACTAGCTACAAACAAACATCTCTTTTTAAAATTCTATCTCTCCAATGAGTTTTGTATTAAAACACACATAATTATTTTATTTACACAAAGCTACATGTATTTGAATTTGATACTATGAACAACTTACTATTTAAAGTTTTTGTAAGAATCCGAATGTAACATTAATTGGATTATTGAACAAGTCAACAAATGACCATTTGGATTGATAGATCTCTACTCAATATTTGCCTGCTAAAATACTACAAATATTGAATCTAAATGCTTGCAAATAAACAGTTAACTGGTATTACAAATTATGCATTATTAACCTACCACTTGATGAACTTTGGTGAACTATGGAATGTATCGGATAAGATATGTTTTCAAACAGTTTTCATGTTTCAAGTTGTGAGTTAAGAGTTTCTAGTTAAAGAATTTAAAAGTTAAGAGTAATATGGATAGTTATGTTGATTTACTTGTAATTCCTAAGTATTACTTGTGATTTTGAGTCGAAGGGAGGGTAAAAAAATGATGTTTGGTAACTTTTACCTTTGCACGGACAAAGTGTAACGTTACTAACCGTAACGTTACTAACCATGATTTTGGAGCCTAATGAAAAAAATATGAGTCAAGATGCTTTAATTAGGCCAAAAAAAAAAAATTGTTTGATTGGCGTAACGGGCAACCAAAAATTAGGGTAGGTCGGTCGGGATTTTTTTTTTTTTTTTAAAACTTTTTTTTAATATGCAGATATGCATGCTGGCCCTGGCCGGCGGCATTTAAACATTGTACATGCATGCGCTGCATAGGTACCGCGTACGGTACATTGCATGTACATATACAGATATTCGCGCCTTCATCGCCTCGCGGGGAAAAAGCGATATCGCAACACTTCCGGGTTTTTAGTGTGCACAGCAAATATATCGATCGCAAATGCAGCGCGATACTCAGGCGATAGCAATTTTTTCGCTTCGATATACACAACGATACATAACGATATTGATCGCAATCGGCAAAAACATCTAGGGTCGGCGGTATTTTTAGGGACGGGCGGGTTACGCCAATCCAACAATTTATTTTTTATGGCCTTATTGGCTGAAACATGTGCCAACTAACTAGAAGTAAAATGAATATGGCACTTTGTTGGAATTATCTAAGGTTTTAGAAGACTTCTCATTTGAAAACATTGATTTTTTTCCCATGTCCTTTTTTTGTAACGTTACTAACCGACAATAAAAGTTGCCATGGCGACGCGAATATTATTTCAATTGTGTTCATTTTTTTTTTGTATTATAGACCTAGGGTGGGTGAACATGTTGTAACATGATTGTGACTTGAAATGAATAGATGGTGGTGTTATAGTAGAATATGTTATGAAAATATGCTCTAAATGTAACGTTACTAACCGTGGAATTGCTCGGTTCACCTTTTTTTCTGTTCTGAGATTTGTCTGCTTGGATTGTGATCAAATGCTTATAAAATGATCACTTACAGCATTATAGCTTATTAGTAGCCCCTGAAATTTGAAAAAGAGCCCGGAAATTTGTAGCCCCCGAAAGTTGGAAAAGTAGCCCCCGAAAATGGAGCCCCCGAAATAAAAAGATTAATTTTTTTGCTGAAAGACGGACAAAACACAAAAGAAGACCTGTCTATAGCTTTACAAGGAATAGCAAGCTCAACTTAGACTAGTCCCGTAACTGTCTCCAGTATAAATCTGCTAATCCCGTAACGTAGGGCATAACAATCAGAATAAACAACAGTGATACAAGTATACAACGCATGTACATCCCTAAAAAAGAGGATGATCCTCATTTTTGCTGATCATGCAATTTGTCCTTGTTTACAAGGATATCCTTGTTTTTTAAAACTTTTTAGGACCATCACGTTTTGTGAGTGTGCGCCTCTTCTCTACTGCTAAGCCTAAAAGTAAAACTAAAACTAAAGATTGGTATCTATTCATTCATCAAGTGCTGTAACCTGTAATGTTGAAAATTTTGATTAAATTAAAAATCATGCTTCAAACCCGATTTCTGATGCTCAAAATTTCACAGAAAATAGATTAAATGATACATACATGTACATGTACCGTTACTACACCAGTAACGGATCACCTACCCAAATTGATGCTTAAAGACGTTTGTGACTATCTAATTGTTTTAATTTTCATAACTGGAAGAAAAATGTGCATCTGATATCAACTTTATCATCTCCTTTTTAAAAGTGATAAACCTCAGTTCCATGATCATCGCGCAAAAGTGAGAAATTAGCCTTCAAAATAGTGTCATCTAGTGACAAAATGTACAAATTTAAGATTTTCAAGAAAAAAATTTAAAATATTTTTTTTTAATAAGATGTTTAAAAAACAAAAATATGTTGACAGATCTAGAACTCATATATTATTTACTCAGAAAGATGTTCTGGTAATACACCCCACAGCATTTTCCGGGTGTTTGGGTTAGTACTAGTTTGGGTGCAGGCTTATAGTAAAAAAGGGCAACTTTTAATGTATAACTACAGCAGAAATTATCTACCCCAGTAACGGATCACCCATTTTCAAATCCTTATAAAAACAAAACAAAAGATCAGAATTAATTTTGTTTTGCTGTAACAATGTATTTCACTAGAATCTGATATTTCTATTAACTTAAAAATCGAAAATTACTTGGATATTTTGGTAAATTCGGGTTTTTGTGTGATTTTTGCTAAAATTTCATAAGGATCATGTGTGGCAGAATTCAACTCTTCATAACTAAATAAGGAAGCATGTTTAAGAAGTAACATTTTTTCTGGCTATTAATTGCTAATTTGCAAACACTTTGATGAAAAATTTAAGGTAATTGGTCAATTATTTTAAAAATAAAACCAGGTGATCCGTTACTGGTGAAGTGGTGATCCGTTACTGGTGAAGTGGTGATCCGTTGCAGCGTAAGGGGTTCGTAAAATGCGCAGTGATTTGCTTATTAATGACGCAATGAGTTTGAATTTACGATATTCGTAATTTGCACCATTTTAGCTTTCCAATGATGTATGATGGTCCATAACAAATATTTTGTCTTAGCAAGAAATTATATCCACAAAAAAATGATCCGTTACTGGTGTAGCTACGGTACCCTCATTCGGGAAATACTAACATACAGAATCTCATATTCGTAATTTATCGTAACTTTGGCTGCCGGGGTGACTTTTGCCAATGTTTGAGATAAATTTATTTTCATCAAGCCTCCCTTGTCATTCCAGTTTAAGATAATGTACTACTACTACTACCACAACTTAAAGGTCATTTTGTGAGCACCAGTGTAAGTTCACAATTATAAGTTGAAGCTTGACTTGCAGAGGTGAGAGTTAGTCAGTTTCCCCAAATGTATGCAATTGCAAATTATATTCTTCCATTTTTCATGTTATAATTGCTGATTCACTTTATCTTGCAGACAAGATAATCCCTTCTACAATGAACCGGAACCGAAGCCGTTCTACCACCCCACACTGCCAAAGAACCTTACCAAAAAGGACAAAGAGGTGAGAAACACATTGATCTACACAGTTACAATGTAAATTTGTCATATTAAAGGGATCTGTTAACTTTGTTGACAGTGATGGTGACATTGATAAATTTTCACTGCTTAACCCTAATCCCACTGGGGGGGGGGGGGGGGGGGCCATTTTGGCCCCCCCCTGTCGTTTTTTTTGACGTGCATCTAGACCGTTTGGAATTTCACGTTCAAACTTCATGACTATTTTCTCTCAAGTCTCCCGCATGTTTTGATATATAATTCACCCCGGTCGGACACGTAGAACCCATTTTAGAGGTCGATAATTGCTCGACCGTCACAACAAAATGTAATTTTTGTACAGGTTTCTATGTAATTCCTATATCCGATGCCATGTAAACTCCAAATCTGTTATAATTGTTACTTTTAATTATAATTTGGATTATTTCTTTGTTATTAGTTGAATTCATACACTTCAGAGATAAATTCTTCTTAAAAAAACAAAACAAAAACAACAAAAAAACAATAAAATACATAAGAATGAAAACAATGTGGGTAAATCCGGGAATACTAATTTGCATATTTATGCAAATTAGTGATATATTTTATCAGCATAAAAAACATGGATATGATGAATAACATCATTTGAAAGTATTTTTACAGAAAACCTGAAGAAATCCTGTATTTTTTCTTGATTTTAGATGAAAATCCCAATTTTCCCCCAAATTCGTCAAAAATTTGCATATTCAAAATTTTAATTAATTATTTTTAAAAAAAATAATTGTCCAATTTTTTTTTTTCTTTCAAATTGTTATTCTACTTGACTTGTTGTACGTATGTGCCAATTTTCAAGTCGATCGGTCCATTCGTTGCCGAGATTGGAGGGGGGGGGGGCCAAAACGGCCCCCCCCCCCAGTGGACTCAAGTGACCAAAATAACCCAGTGGGATTAGGGTTAAAGTGATCCATTAACCTAAATTAGACCTCAATCACTTGGAGCTTTCACACTTCTCTTGTACCTTGTTTGGCTTATGCCTAAGTGGTAACAGAAAAATTAAATTTCTTCCTAATTATGGAGATATTTAAGATTGAATTTGAAAGCATACATGTAGATCTGTCTACACTTTCGACTGTAGTAAAGAGTGTGCAAATTTGGATAGTAAGTCCTCCAAAGTATCCAAATTTGAATACTTCACACGAAGGATCGGACATCGATTTACTCTTTTTTTTTCACTAGGTAAACATTATTCCTTTTTAGTGAAAATCACATCATTCTCAAGAATCTTACAGTGATATATTGGTATATATGATTGAGGGCTCAAATATAACTTTGGGGAAGAAAATATTAAGTTAATGGATCACTTTAATTAATTTGTTTGTCATTGCCATTTTTCTGCAGCTGGCCCTAAGCCCAGAAAGATTGAGACAATCTGACCATGGATCTAAGGCCAAGTCAGCAGTAAAAGACAGGAACCTGAGTCCCGGTGAGGCAGGATTTCTCAAGGCAACAAATACAATGCTTGCCAAGGAGTTACCAACTCATGATACACCAAGCCCAGGGTAAGAAATATAAAATATCAAGTTTATCACAAAAATTTGTCATTGTTGTGGGTTTCCATAACTGTTATTAAAGAAAGATATGTTTTGTTTGTAATGCATGCTACCCAGCCAAGGTTGGGATATTTTTTTATTATTTTGGGGTGGACTTCCTACAACGATACAAAACTTTTCCTGTCAAATATTGTAAAATCATGATTGATCAGTTTTGTGGTCTCCATTTTTGCATCTTTTACTTTTTAAAATTTGTATTGTACTTGCCATTTGGATCATCTGTACAAACTCATTTGTTACTGATGTTTTCATGATAGGCAAATTGTGTTTGCTTTAAATGCATGAAAACTAAGACAATCAAATTAAATCAACTTTCCATTTTTTTAAACAAACTCTTGCCTATTGAACTCTATTTAGCCAGCAAGATACATCATCAAAGTTTGATGAATCGTGGCCGACCAGCGAACGTCCTTCAACAATTGAGAGTCCCAGTAATCCACAAGATATTTCCTCCTCCTCTTCTGCTACACGGGACGTGGCACTAACATCAACGCCAACTGATCAAGGTATTGCAAACAGAATTGTATTTTCCCTCTAGAGGAATCTTATGTACATTGTCTAGTAACTTTGTTGATATGTGATGACATGCGCAGTACCCCGGTATCCCGCATTGTGTAGCGCCATCTTGTGTCCACCCGAAGTACAACCGTACCGCAGAGCAATCATGGACGCCGCTGGTGTATTCGTTGTGCATGCAGCGCTTGTATGCACGATACCCCGGCCGCAAAGAGCGCATTTTGAACGTAAATAAAGCATAACGAAAATAATTTTACACTCTTTGGAACCCCAGTGTACAGCCCTGAAAAATAAATAAATGATTAAACAAAATGGCCGATTTTCATTTGGTACCCCAGGGTACCATTTATGTCATGTAGATCGGCTAGTAACCTTGTTGATATGTGCCCAAACAGACAAAGGGTTGATAAAATGTGCATTTCTGTGATCTGATATACATGTATCCACTGAGTGATGTGATGACCGAGTAATGAGCAGAAATGCAAAGTGATGTTTGCTAACTCATTACACTCACTTTGTACGCAATTGAAAGTCTCCCGTATGGAAGACTTTCAAATACAAAAACTTCAATCATAATAAAAGAGGAATTAAGAAAAAAATCAAACTAGGACTAATCATGTCTACTTCAAGAAAGAGCAGAATATACATGAACTAATATTGTTCATGTTTTGGTTTTCTATCTGCAATTCCTGTTGTTTTTGTTAAATGCAATATATTATTTGTTTTGTTTCCATTTCACAGATTTGAGAGAAGATCTTTCAAGAAGAATGTCAGAGGAGAGACCAGAAAGCACCCTAGCAAGGTAAAGTGTTTATCTAGGTGGTTTATGAGTGACTATCACACCTTCCTGAAAAGTTGCATTAATCCGTTCAAGACTGATTGATTTGTCTATAACATGCGTTCTCCTAACCCTAACCCTGACCCAAACCAGAGTATTTTTTGCACCAGTCCCGAAGGGGTTAAAAAGCCAAAAGGACAATTTATTTTGTGGAATGCAATGAAATGTGGTATTTTGGGGCTACATTGTGGCAATTATGGCATCTACATGACAGTATGTGGCACTTACTGGAAGGCAGACATGTTCTTGTGGCCCAGTCAGGCAAGTTAAAATTAACATATTTTTCACATTCCAGTGGCCAAAACCAGGCAAACAAATTGTGTTATATTTAGTGGCCTATTCAGGCTAGTAAAATTTAGCGTATTCAATGAATTTTGGTAGCCCGAGTCTATTATAAATGGCCCTTTGCTAATTTTTGAGCGCGGCTAGTTTTAATTTTTCCTCCATCAATTTTAGGCTGATTGATCGCTTCCGCCATGGCACTCCAAAGAGCAGAGAGCAGCGCGCCAATCAGCAGTCCTCTGTAAATCGTGGCGACTTCTGGTGGCTTGCGTCATCGCCTCCGTCATCGTCGACGTCCACTCTGCCTCATGGTCCGTCGCATTCTTCGCCTGTCTCGAGCATTCGCCCGGAGAGGGACAAAGGGCGCATCGGTCAGCGCCCAGAGAGAGACAAGGGACGCTTTAATCCCAGTTCAGCCCTTGGGAGGGGGACAGGGAAGGGCAGAGGGGTGTCTCGGATACCAGCTTGGTCGGGATCATCGAGAGGCACTGGCATAGCGTCAGGGAGCAGTGGGAAGACGAGTAGACTGTTTGGAGTGTCAACTCTGACCTCAACCTCAAGTGTGAGTATTGTAGTCTCTAAAGTGGTTTGCATCTATTTATAACTTATAATATAAGCTTCCATTAAAAACAAAAGTTACACTAGGGCCTCGGCCTTCGAGTTATAACCCCCCAATCCCCCCTAACCTTTAGATTATTAATTCAATGCTAAACTGATTTTGGAATGCTATTTTCATGCAGGTGAGCTTAAACGTTAGCCACTCAAAATAAATATGTAAAAGGGATCAGCTCTTCTTGTTTCGTTAATGTACTTTGCAAATTAACCAAGTCAATTACCATATGAGAGTAACCATTCCCAAAAGTATAGTATCGTTGGTAATTATTTTGTGTACAAGGTGCAGCTTTTTGTATGAGACCTCAATGAAATTACGGAGTTGAAAGTAAATTAAATCCTATTAAAATTTTAAACATTACATGTGAACAGTGTTCTTGTTTCCCTTGTAAAATACACAGGTTGGACTGTAGATTTAATTATAGTAATCCATTTGATTTGCTTTTCTTCTTCAGAGCTCCAAACCTTCTTCATCTGGGTCTGACATGGCTACTGATGAGTTGCAGAGAAGGGCAGAGAAACTACTGGAAATCAGGTGAGAAAACTACTTGAGTTACAATAAAACGCTGCATCACTTTGTGTGATCCCTCTCACCTTCCTTTCATAAGGTGATTTCATTATCCTTGGGTTAGTGCCCGGTTTATATAGCTTCTGACTATACGAGCAATGAAAAGGGTTTCATGGAAATGCCCCCTATTCATGGGTCTTGCTCTTTGTGGCTCAGTGGTTGAGCACCGGTCTAGCAAAGTTTGGTTGCCCAATCCGGCAACTGACATTTTTGTTCAACTAGGAGAGTAGATAACTCTTTTTAACAAGCTTTTAAAATCTCAATGAAGCTACAAAAAAGCTATTGACAAGTTCCTTTCATGAAATTGTGTCTTTGTGTGATCTCATCTCCTAATTTTTTTTTTTTATATAAAGTGCAAATGTGAATAATAGCCCACCAGAGTTTGAAAGAAGCTCCAGAGGGCCAATCAATGGTTCACTGCAACTCAAATACCAAAGAAAATATTATTTAATTAAACACAAATTTAAAAAACAATCATATTTTGGGGTGAACAGGACCCCTAAAAAAAAAAAAATTATAAATTAGAAAGGAGGTAAACATTCACGCGGCTTTTGAAGGCTTGGAGACCAGTAATTGAGATATTTCCAACAACTGAGTCAGGGAGACTAATGATATCTTATCTCTTATTCACAGCGAGAGCATCATCTTGAGTGAGCTGTCCATTAGTCCAGATGTTGTTGAAATGTCTGGTAGCTCTGGTAGTGCAGATGATGTCAACCCTAAGGAGTAACTCTTTTGAACAAATTCTTATAATATTAATGAAGCTTTAGCGTAATCTTAATAAAGCTCTTGACAATTACCACTCATGACATTGTGTCTAAAGTTGTGTTATCTCATATCCTAATGATATCCTATCTCTTATTCACAGCGAGAGCACAATCTTGAGTGAGCCATCCGTTAGTTCAAATGGTGTTGGAACGTTTGGTAGTGCTGATGATGTCACTCCTAAGGAGATAAATCTATTAATAAAGCTATTGACAAGTACCACTCATGACATAGTGTCTTTGTTTTATCTTATATCTCCTAATGATATCTTTTCTCTTATACATTGAAGCGAAAGCACCATCTTGAGTGAGCCATCCGTTAGTTCAGATGGTGTTGGAATGTCTGGTAGCTCTGGTAGTGTGGATGATGTCACTCCGCCCAGGGCAGGAAATTATGCTTCCAGACTCCAAGGTAAGAATGGAAGTGACACCAGGTAGAAGGTTTAATGTATTATGTAGAGTGGAACTGATTTAACTAGCAAATACAACAGTAGTATAATCGTGAATGCCATCATGATTTGGCATTGCGAGTAGCAATCATTTTTTGTGAACAGTATGAAGTAGTTTCACTTTTCAGGCATCTTAAGATTGGTGTATCCGAGCTAGAAGCATGGAAAACAGTCGGGTTCAAATTTGTTGACTTCATATTTCAAGAAGATGAAAGTGGAGAAAACAAATCTGAAATATTATTTGTTGAAGTAAATTCTTTGAATGTGAAAAGACCTTTTCCATATTTGGACATTTGTCCACATGCTCTCAATTTTTTGTTTGTTTTGTGCAGATAAAGAAAACATCCCTAGACCAGCCCTCTTCCCGAGCAATTTCGTACAGACACAGCGCCCTCTACGACCGGACGAGGACATTCTCCAGCAGTGGCGCATGAAGAGGCGAGTGGAGGAAGCGAAAGGCAAGGTAATCGGCAGGGTGTCCGCTAAGATACCAAGACCTCTGGGACAAACTCAGCCACAGACTGATAGCAGTCAGAGGGTACCTTCAACCAGAGAGGTGACTATTCAATAATGCAGGTGTCATTTGTATGACGCACCTCTTGACCCCGGGAAATGACGCACTTATGATGCGCCCATGACGCACTTATGAAGCACTTATGACGGCCCCATGACACATTTCCCGGGGGTCAAGAGGCGCGTCATACAAATGACACCTGCATAAGCCAGTTTTCTGGCCCAAAACTGTCTGATAACATTGATTTCATCTATAGGGGAACTTCAACTAGAGAGGTCATTGCATAAATGATCCTAAATACCTCATGTGTGTTTTTGTTTGTTTACTTTATTTATTTCACCACGGTTCTAGTAGTTCACAAATTTGGTTACAGAAAACTATCCTGATTTTCCACTTGACCACTCTACTCTGTAAGAGCACAAATTAACTCTTAATTTCAACCTAAGCCCTCCGCACACAGAGCCGACTGGACCCGATCCGACTGGACCCGATCCGACTGGTTTTCAGTCAGGCTAGAGTCAGTTTTGATCAGTCAGAGCCGATTCAACATGTTGAATCACCCTCGAATGATCTCCATCTTGCTCTTGACTGGCAATAAACGAGTCCTGAGGCAATGTATACCGAGCTGAACCGACTGAAAACCAGTTGGATCGGGTCGAGTCGGCTCTGTGTGCCGAGGGCATTATATTTGGCAAGATGAATGAATCAAGCAACAGAAGACTGGTTGGTATTAGGGAGCACTTTCAAGTGTTCTTGAAAATGTTTTTTGTTGTTGCCATAATAGACTCTTTATATAATCCACAGACCAAATTATATTCAGGACCATTCAGTAGTGTCTTAATTATTTGAATGAAAATGTTTCTATACTGATTCTTTTCAATAATGTTACCCTTTTACAGCAGCAAAGACCATTCCTCAGACATCACATACAACAGCAGAGGCCCTTTGTCAAAAGCCTTTTCAAGAATCGTTGATTTTGCCATAAAATGCATTCTACATAGACCGTAGCCCCCAATTATTTCAAGGACCAGTCATTAAAGGGATAGTACCAACTAATAGTTATAACTCCACCATGCTCAAAAGGTATGACAATTACAAACGACTAAGTAAAAACCATGTTATCTTCAAAAAGAGCCGTTTAGTGTCAAGGGGAATTCGTGAAGTACCAATACTCAAGTGTACCTTTAATGTGTTGATCAAGTTTAGACACTGATGTTCCCTTCAATTGTTCTTTCAACAGTTAAGTCCGGACTCCAGACTGGCTGACTTCAGACGCCGCATTCAGCAGCAAAGGCTCCTGTCAGAAGCCAAAGGAGCAAGTGGAATGGCGCCATCTGTAGTCAAGAACAAGACAGTCAGCGAGTCAAGGATATCAGGTGACCTCAGGGAAGGACAGCCATCAATGGAGCCAACAACAGCTCATACTGGCACGGACCCTATTCCTCAGACTATCGCAACTCAGACGAACGGAATGTCGCCCCCTTGTGTCCAGTATCAGACAATGTCTCAAGCAACCGATGGTAGATTTCTGCCCTCTGATGTTCAAAATCAGACAGTCCCTGAGAGAAGGGGAGCATTTGGAAACGCATCAGCTGGTTTTGCTGCAAGGCATGACAGGAGCCTTGGAGTTGAAGAACAGTGTTCTAGATCTAGCCACCAAGTCGGTCCATACTTGGTTGCAAGCCCAAATGCTAGCCCCAAACGTGGACAGAGCGAGCTAGATAAAGAGGAAAGTATGGAAGATGGAGTCAGACCACATCTTCATATGTCGTGCGACATTGTCCCCTGCAGTGAAAGTGGTCCCCACAGCCATACGCATGATGATGTGCATGATAGACTTGAGCGATTGGGTTTTGAAGACGTTGACAGAGTTTCTAGGCGAAGCGACGATAACAGAAGAGAGAATAACCTAAAACAGAGTGACAGAAGAGGTGTTTGGACAGAATTACGCAACCTGCCGAAAGGATCAGTGGATGTTGCCATAGTGCCATACAGAACAGAAACGGGTTTGGAAGATGGAACTGTCTTTGGAGATACGGGAAGAAGGAGTGCTGCAGTAGGGTCAGCCATAGAAAGGCCTCCAACTGAGGGACCAGAGCTAGAAGGACCATTAGTAGCTGGACCAGAATACCCTGCATCATCTGCAAACTACCCATATCAAACATTTGATAGCCAGGAGTCCAGGAATCCAGCTGAAAGCGGAGAGTCATCCAGCAATGTGCTCACTGGTAGTGAGGATCACGCAAGACGACATCTAGAGTTTGACGCATCTCCAATCAACAATGCAATAGGCCAGGTAAGGTTCATAATACTTTTGCAGTGACAAAGACGGAATCACTAATGCTCAACACTATTTTCCTTGTAGGCCTGGTAAGGTGGCTGCAAATCAAGACTTTCCTAATTAATTTCAGAAACTTTTGTCAGCTGGCCCCATATAAGTTCAAGCCCTATAATTGTACACATCAAATCAAATTTTCCCAGCTTACTGGTGTAAATACACTATCCTGTAAATAACAGTGTTATATTGACCAATCTTTTATCAACCCATCGCCTATTGGAACCTACATGAGCCTAGCAAAATGAATTAATAAGTACTTTTCTGTGTCCTCTGCTATTGTCTAAAAGCACACCTAAGGAAGAAAGTACAATGTAGCTTGCATATTATAATACTGTCAAACCTGTCTCGAGTGGCCACCTGTCTATAGCAGCCAACTTAACATAATAGTGGCCACCAAAAGTGAGGTCACCTGTCTACATCAGTCACTTTTTGATTCCCCTAAGGAGTCACTGTGAACAGTTTTGACTGTATATTCAATATGTGTTGTACATTTTATCCCACAGGTCATATCAGACAGAATGTTTGCCTCACCTTCGGGTCAAAGGTCATTTCCACCCAGCCAGCGGTCATCCCCAGTGAGTGTGAGGTCATGTGATACCAGCCAAGACACCTTACTGTTCACTCCTCCGAGGACTAGGACTCCTACAAGACCTCGGGCTGAAGAGGGAGCAAGTACTGTTAGAGATACAGGTAAAGACATCGTTGCTATCGAACAGAAATTGTAACAGCCCAATCCTGAAAAGGCTGGGCTTTTTGAGGTCATGTGATACCAGTCCGAGTCAGGCCACCTTACTGTTTACTCTTCCGAGGCCTAGGACTCCTTTGAGACCTCTTATCTTTTGGGGGAGCAACTGCTGGCCCAGATACAGGTAAAGAAGTGGCACAGAAAGATACTATCATACACAATGACACTTAACCCCTTCAGGGCTGGGACTGAAAATGCTCAGGCCAGGGTCTATGGAGAATACATGGTATAGCCAGATCAATCGGTCATGAACAGTTATTTTTTTCTACAGTGATCTTGCATTATTGTAGTGTGTATGAGTTAGTGCAAAGACAACTTGCAATTAAACAAAACTGTGTTCATGTGGTTGCCAATATTGCTTTCAAAATTTTGCAATTGCTCGCAAACTCGAGCGGAACATGGTACCAGTAGGCTCAATTCATATTCAATTAATGGAAAAAGAGCACCATTTTGCAGTTTATCACGGGAAGCTATAATAACAACAAATTGGGCTTCACCTAATGATGGGATCATTTCTTTTAATCAATATTTATTTGTATAGCTTTGCATATAAAATTAATGATAATAATGATAAGTTTCTTATATAGCGTATTTCAAGCCAGAAGCACTTTTCATTGAGCTGTACATACATGAATAATAACTAGAATATATACATTTTACATTTTAAACTTACATATTTACATCAATAATCATTTAAATATAACACATTAATTTGGGGTTACTACAAACATTTGGTTAAATAGCAACAGGCAAATAAACCATCAAACAAAGAAATGTGATGTAGCTACTTTGAATTAGTGCTAACATTCATTTGGTGGATGATCTTATGTATAAATTATTAAAGGTATTTTATTCTACCATCTTGCTTGCAGATGTTGCTGTTGAGACGGGCCAGTCAAGGGCAAGTTCAGACGGAGAAGAATTTGCGGAGGATGAGATGCTGAGGGTGTTAAGACAACAGAGAGAACAGTGCATCAGACAACTCGATCAGCTGGACAGGGTCTTGGCACATTCAAGTGTAGAGCCGCTTGTGAACAAGCCCAGCTGAAGTGTTCACACAGGTACCTAATGTATGTTACATTGTAAGTGAGATAACTTACGCTGCTAACAATTTGTTAAAATAAGAACACTGCATCAGACATCTTAGATCATGCTGGATAGGGTCTTGCACATTCAATTGTAGAGCCGCATGTGAAGAAGCCCAACTGATGCAGGTACATGTACATGTGTTCACACAGGTACAGAGTGTATGTTTTACATGCATTACGTTTCCACATAGTGTCCACATAAAGTGTCTGTTTTGCATTGTTAGTGAAACAACTTACACTGCTGACAATTTAAAAAATGAGAACACTGCATCAGACAACTTAGATCATGCTGGATAGGGTCTTGGCACATTGAATCAGCCTTGTGTAAACAGACCCAGCTGATGAAGGTACAAGTGTTCACACATGTATGGAGTCTATGTTTTATGCTGTTCATTTAGCCTCTGATGAACATTCTGCATGTATCGAAAGCTTAGACCGCTAAATGAAACTCATTTTGTCTTTTTAACTGACCTTGTTAACAATTTGTTGTGAGAACAATGTATTTGACTTAATCAACTATACACAGTCTTCGCACTATCAGGTGTAGAGCCAAGTCAGCAGGCATGTGAGTGAGGTAAGAAAAAACAGGGAGGAAATTCCAAGATTGTTAACTTTGTGAACGCGGACAGTGCGCGGGAGCGAAGCGACCAAGCCCGAGGGAGCGAAGCGTACGAGGGGGGGAGGGAGCTTTTGCATTTTAGCACTTGAAATTGTGCATTCTGGTGCGTACCTAGAGAGGAAATTCAGGCTTAAGATTAACTGTATTTTGGTAAGCGTGTTATGATTTGATCAACCAGAAATGTGAAATATATATTTTTCACCACTCCCCCTACATTTGGAAAATGTTCAATGTAAAACATTCACATGTACCTGAAAAAAAGAGGAAATAAACATTAAAGTCACATGGAATTTAGTTTTTAATTGATACTCACAGACTACAAGCTTTTTCTCTTTCCCAGTCTCTTTAACACCTTATTGTTGTGTTTTTGCTTCAAACTTGGTGGCAGCTTGAAGCAAGTTCTTCTTCGACTGGATCTTGGAGGTTGGGGCAGATGCAGTAGGTTTTACAATCCCAACGTGTTTTACTCCTTCCTTCCTCTGCTTCCTTTCCCCTGTCCCTTTCAAGTTGATACTCCTTGTAAGCGCGATTCACATTTTTACACAGTCTTAGATTAACTGGGTCACGCAGATGATCTTTCCTGGGGAAGTACTCGCAAGATGTGGTCTTCTCACTTTTGAGGTGGTATTTTATTGTTTGTACTGAGGAGAAGGTGGAAATGTACATTTGTCCCTTAGATTTGTTTTGTGTCCTCCCATTATACTGTCGTGGTACGGTTAGATGAGGCCGAAGGATACACAGCAGACAGTTTGTTAGGTGTTCTCTGGTCATTTATTTCTCAGCCACAGTATCTACCATGTGTTGAGATTCTCGCAGATAGAAAAAAAACCTGGTCCGGAGAGTGGAGATATGTGGTCACTTGAGAAATCGGAACGTGCAATCTTTAGCAGATTATCTTCAGATCACCCTTGCGGTAATCTTCCAGCAGCTTGTACGAGTAGATGGCATCGTCATCGTCATAGTGGACATTGTACCAGTTGCAGTATCCAGGAACCTGGCTAATCACCTTCCCAAAGTACACTTCGTTGGTGAACTTGTGTGAAATCCAAGGTCTACAGCAAACCCACTGAATCCCTCAACTACAGTCCAGGAAGACCGGTGTGTGATGCTTTGTATAACAATGTAGTATATAAAAAACTGATAATAAAAAAAAAAAAAAAACTTATTACATCTGTTTATTTCAAAATTAAAACAACATTTATGTAGTTAGACGGTTTTACCGTAAGGGGCAATTAACACGCAAGAGCGATGTCCCTTGCCTGCAGTTTCTTGAGGAACTTGTATTCTATGAACTCCTCCTCCGAGTGAGACATTTTCACAAACATGCTCAGTGAGCCTCTTCTAAACTGCACTTCCTTGACATCTCTGAGTCCTTCTTGTTTTCCTGGCAGAAAGTCCTCTTTGATGTGTGATCAAGAGTCACACATGTCAAGCCTGTTCGTGCATCTCCAATTACTTTCACGTAATCTGTGAGGTCTGTAATTGTTCTGCAGCTGTTCAGTTTGCGTTGAATGCTGCCATGGATGCTGTCGGCGGCCATGAAAGAATGCCCCGGTTCAAAATACTTGAACGTGATGTCTTCTGTACCCGTTGTTGGATCATTCACGATCCTTGGCATAGCTGAAAACAAAACCCAGCACTTGTTCTGGGATGAACAATTATCACAGAAAAATACTATGGACTTGGCATCTCTGTTTCTTCTTGTGAACTCACAATATGTACTTGTGACATTGAAAGGCTGTCTCCCTGCCTCCCCTTCATGCCAGTGAAGTTGTTGAGTTGTTTTTGCCAGGGTTTGCAAATGTTTCATTAAACAGCACAAGCTTGCGGTAAAAATGATAGTCTTTAGTTGGTACTTTGGGCATTGATATGCCCTTTTGCATATCTACTGTGGTGACAATGAAATCAGTTGAGGATGCTTTCATTGTTTCTGTGTCTTCCTTCAAGCTTTCTCTTGCCTCTCTTGCATGTCGTCACAAAGTGTAGGAACAATCCTGCCGAGTTATTATGCTCAAAACAAGTTTGTCAAAAAGTGACGCTATTTTGATTAGGGGACTCACTTTTTTGTTGCGTTTATGAATCATGCACGCTTTTGTAATACACACAGCAAAAAACAGTAAGTCCCCCTCATCAAAATGGCGTCACTTTTTGACACAAATGTTTTGAGCAAAATAACTTGGCAGGATTGTTCCTGCACTTTGTGACTAACTTCTGAGTGAAAATGAAGTTGGTCCATTGAGTCACGCATGAGTGAGCACACAAAGTGCCAATCTTTCCTTTGATGTGTGCTCACTCATGCATGACTCGATGGACCAATTTCATTTTCACACAGAAGTTAGTCAATAAGTGTAGGAACAATCCTGCCGAGTTATTTTGCTCAAAACATTTTTGTTAAAAAGTTATGTTATTCTAATCAGGAGGAGACTTACTTTTTTGTTGAGTTTATTCCAACAATACTGATCAACTAAACTCAACACAAAAAATAGTCCCCCTTAATCAATAACATAAGTTTTTAACGAAAAGGTTTTGAGCAAAATTACTCGGCAGGATTGTTCCTACATTTGTTGACTAACTTATGTGTGAAAATGAAATTGGTCCGTCGAGTCATGGATGAGTGACCACACATCAAAGGGCAATTCCATGAAAATGTCTACTAAAACTAAAAAAATAAAGTTTGTTGTGGATTTTTTTTTTCTCCTGATAGTTGATATGCATGACTTGAACTTACTGTAACCGTATTTGCTTTTTTGATATTTTGCCATTTTTGCCCAAAATCTGCATCTTTAGACATATTAATTGGATTAAGACATATTTGTAATAAAAAAGGGTAATTTGAAACTGATAATATCCATTTTATATCTAGATTCATATTAAAAAGCTGAATGCAAATAACAGAAAAGAAGTGAAAATTCACATAAATATTGAAAATTTCCCAAAATACCTGTATTTCGTATATTTATTGGAGGTCAAAGTTCAACTCAATTTTTGTCCCGTCTGTCCCGTTTTTTAATGATTAAATTAATTCCTAGCAAAAACCTGTGATTAGTTTTGGGTCAAACTTTATATTTATTAACTAAGGCCTATTACCTTTACATTAACACTCAATTTTTGTTAAAATATATGTTATGAAGATAATTATCAATATTTTTAATTCAACTAGTTTGTTGCTGTTTTATGATCTGTTTAGCTCCAACTGTCACTTAATATGCTTATCACAATAGTGGATGACATTATCAACTTAAATAACCTGCAAAAAACAACATTTTAGGTAATTTGGGGGGGGGGGGGGATTTTAGGATTTTCTACAGTCCCATGCATTGGATATCGTGTTGCACTATGACAAATTTGATTATTTCATAGTTTACCTTCCTCAATCAATTAAAGTATCAAAATTAATGCTGCTTTTATCTTTTAGCAACTACTATTGTCAGTAAAGGTACAATTTATTTCAGAAAAACTCCCAAAAATGACTGGAAATGTATATTTTACAGATTGTCCAATTCTCCCTTAGGAATTGTACATGTCCCGTCTGTCACGTTTTTCTTGTCCTGTCTGTCACGCTCTTATTTTTTTCACATGGAAGACAAACATAAGGGATTTCCCTTGGTAGTGGCATACAACTGGCCCTAGGCAAGTAATAACCCACAGACATGAGCAACCTTGTAAGACCATCCAGTGAGCAGGGATTTTAAATGAAGTAAGGTTGTGAAAAAAGCATGGTAAAAGTGTGTCCCGTCTGTCACGCTGACTTTAACGACCCACTGACAACTAGGTCAGAGGTCACACAAAATTAAACTCATATATTTTGAAAGTATGACTGCAATTTAATATCATAAGCATAAAAACTCCTGTTAATGTTTAACTATTTGCCTACAAATCAATCAATACTGTTAAAAAGTCATGAGTGGATGTCCCGTCTATCACGCTGGAATTGCCCCAAAGGCAAAATTTTCACTTTTTGACTCTTGTGACTTTTGAAAAGTGACATTTTTCCTTTAATGTGTGCTCACTCATGCATGGCATGGCGGATCAAATTCATTTTCACAGAGTCGTTAGCCAATAATTTTAGAAACATTCCCGCCAAGTTATGTTGCTCAAACCCTATTTGTTAACAAGTTACGCCATTTTGCTTAGGGGGGAAGTTACTTTTTTGTTGTGTTTACATCTCCAGTCTTTCTTGATTCGGCGCATTGTACTGAATCCTCTCTCCACCTTGGCATTGCTGATGGGAAAGGTGAGTAAAGCCCTCTGCAGACAGAGCCGACTCGACCCGATCTGACTGGTTTTCAGTCGGATCGGCGCAGTTTTCAGTGCCTCGCGACACACATTTTGCCAGTCGAGAGACAGTTGGATGCAAGTCGGGGCCGATTCAACACGATGAATCCACTCCGACGACTGGGCCAGACTCTAGCCTGATTGAAACCAGTCGGATCGGGTCAAGTTGGTTCTGTCTGCAGAGGGCTTTAGACCCTGATGAGAAGACCAAGGTTGGGGTACTTGCTTGGTGAAACCTTGACAAATGCTCTCCAAACATCAAAGCTTTGCAAGTCCATCAGAACTGAACTCCAGTATGACTTGAAGAAGTTCCATTCAGTCTGGATGGACTCTGGCTTGACTTCATGAAGCAAACCCTTGAAATGCTCAAACACTGCTAAGCTTGTGACCAAACTGGTCAAGTGAAGGCTTGTCCCTTGGCCAGTATTAGTGTCTAACACCTTGAATGCTTGAAAAGGCTGTGAATTAAAGTCAAAAGCATCTTGTATCAACACGCTCTCTGATCTTCTTCACATATGTCTTTCTAGAGTTGTGAAAAGCAGTCAAAACTTCAATTCTCGCATTGGTCAGTGTGACATTCTTGTATTCCACGTCAGACCTGCCATCTTCAAAGGTGATGCCACTGAGGAACTTTGACAGTTCAGAGACATCCTCTGTGTCCTTATGCTCTGATTCAAGGTTTTCTGTGGAAGCATGGAATGACTCAAGACTGGCCATGACAAACATAAGGTCCACTGACTCTCCTTGAAGATTGCAGGAAAGTGCTGCCAATGGCTGCAACAGAACATAAAACGGCAGCATGTGCAACACAAACTTGAAACTGGTCAAGACCTTCAGGTATCTACAAAATCTAGCACCATTGGTTGCTGATGATTCACTGGCCATAGATTCAAGATGGGCGACTGACTGGATAAGACCGCAGAAGGGAGGCAAGTGCCCTGGACTTGTGCTGTAGCCTTCTCTGGCTTAGTGACAACTTCCTCCATCACTTCTCCAAAAGTCCTCAACTCTCGCAGGCATTTTGGGGCTCTTCTCATACACATAATTCAAGGACAGAAGCATGCCATTGATCTCATCCATGTACGTGTTCTCAAAGGCATTTTTTTAGATGCCAGTCCCAGTCTCTGATTGAGACAGTGCATCCCAATTAACCAGGGCATTTCATCATTCCGTAGAAAAGCAACCAAACCATTCATTGCTCCCATGTTCACTGCGGCCCCATCAGCACAAACACAGACTAACTTTCCCTTCAGTGACATATCTACATCAGTGAATACTTCATCCAGCCCATCTTTCAAGCCTTGTGCAGTTGCATGCTTAAAGGGACTTAGTAACATTGTCCAAATCCTGAGGTTGCTGGTTTTCTTTCCTGGTGAGTGGTCTCGTAAACTTTCTGAAGCATATTGCATGGTATTTCTATAATTCACATTCTAGCATGCACACGTACACCGCCGAGTGACCTGACACGACTGCATCGAGCCTTAATTTTTATGTGATGGAAGGAGTGGACTCGTAGAACATCTTGATTTGGTTGTCAGTTTCAGAAATATGAGTGGACTCGTGGAACATCTTGATTTGTTTGCCAGTTTCAGAAGTTTGTGTATTTCCAGGCAGCAGATTATATTGAAAAGCACACTGGTTGTCCTAGATGTCAAGTTTCAAGCCTCAGGTATCAAGGTATGAAACAATTCTGTAAAAAAAAAAAAAAAAATTATCCAAAAACCAAGTAATTCATGAGCGAAAATGCAAAGTGATATTGGGTGATATTCACTAACTCACTGCATTCACTTTGTACAGGGATGAAAAACTCGCCCAGAGTTTTTCTTATCTGAATACTTTGATCGTACATATCTTTGTAACGAAAGGGAAATTTGAAAAACCGAAACCTGTCCCATGATTTTATTGTTAATACGAATACAACAAGGTATGAGGGAACCGCTAGAATTAAAATTTTATTTTGAGGATTTGGACAATGTTACTAAGTCCCTTTAAACACCCTTGACCTCTGCTTACTACATAACCTTTTAAAATTCCTACACAGAAAACAAAAAATCACAGTGTGTTTGTGCGGTGAATACCTTCTCTCCTCTGTTCTGTATTGGGTAGTCCAAAACGTTCACCATTCTCTAGAGACCAGTGGGCATCTTCTCTTTTGACTTGGTCTGACAACTGTATATATCAATTAAAGAAAGCAATTTGAGTTACAGTCAAACCTGTGTATAGTGGCCACCCAAGGGAGTCAAGAATAGTGGCCATTGTAGACAGGTGGCCACTATAGACAGGTTCAATAGTACTGTTTTTCCTTGCAGGGGATAACTTTTGATGGCCACTATAGACAGGTTGGCTGCTATAGACAGGTGGCCGCTAAGACAGGTTTGACTGTAGTTCATTCTAGAAATTCTAACTATTACCCAGGGGGCAAACCACCATTCAGCTTTTGCCTGTTGTAAAAGGTTGGCCACCAGAAATGACTTCTAGGACCTTCTAGGATCACAACCTAGGTGGACAACCTCGCGAACTAGCTACTGGAAGTCCACAGGATGAGTTTCAAGAATACCACACCTAACATGCCTAATGCACTAAAATAGTGTGTTTTAGCCCTAGGGGTCATGAATACTCAGTCACACATCTTGCACAATTACACCACAATGCATGGTGATACAAGCTTGTTATTTCATGGAGGTCTTCTCTAGAGTCTTGCGCATCATTTGATACCAAATTTGAGCATAATGCATCTCTGGTTACTGTGTCACACGTCGTTACAACGTGATGTGTCTCACATGGACGTGAAATTTCGAATACAGCGCTTATGTATGAAATGCAAATAACTCCTTAAGAGTTAATTATAGGCTATATTTTGATCTTTATAAACTTAATTCGATTTGAATTACCTATTAAGAGCATTATACAATGACACCAACTATGTAAATAAATAAATCAATACAAAACAAAAGCAAAAAAAACAATCAAATACATAAGAATATGAGTTGTCAATGTATTAATTTGTTTAGATTGCGATAAAATGATACAAAATCCATCTATAACTTCATAATTTGAATCATTATACGGAGGAGGTGTGTATGTGTGTGTGCGTGTGTGTGTGTGGGAGGTGTGTGTGTTTATGTGTGTGTGTATGTGTGTGTGTGTGTGTGAGTATGTGTGTGTGTGTGTGTGTATGCGTGTGTGTAGTTTTGTGGGGGGTTGGAGGGGGTCACAAGACCATCCGTGGACTCTAAAAATAATTATAATCGAGGACTACTCACCCAGTATGAACGAAGTGTAACTAAAGTTTTACAAGTTCAAAGCAGAGTCTCTTACTAGTTCTTAAATGAGGTACATTATGAAGCTTGGAAGAGGGTACTATTATTAAGGATTGGCCCCAGAAGTCGCTTATAGGATCTTCTAGGAACACAACCTGTGTGCAAAACCTTGCGGACTATCTGCTGGAAGTCCACGTCAAGCGTATATTGAAGAAAAAAAACTGTCTACACTAAACCACTCATCTCTACCGAGTTGAAATATATGCTGCACCTTCATACATCATGATCTATGAAGAGCTGTAGTCGAGGTCATGGCAGCAGTGGAAACCAAACCGTACACAGCAACAGCACATTCCCTCAGGAACATATCAAATGTGCAGTGTTCCGGTCAAATAAAACCTCACCAACGTGAAAAGGGGGTGTCTGAAGGCACTAACAGGGTCTTATTCCAGTGAGAAGAAGAAGACAAGACTTATGACGCTCCACACCTTCTACACCTTAACAAGAATCTCAAGAAGAAAAGAGGAAAAAAACAGGTGCACCAGGCAATTGCAATGAAGTTCTGCGCATGACACTGATTTTTGCTAGTGGTAGACAGCTTGACATTTATGACTTTATAAAAAGCATGAGTTCAAGGAACCCGGCAGTAAGTGAAGTGGTAGGAAGACTAGCCTAGTGAATTTCTATAAGAAGAAACCAAAGTGCCAAACCAAATGTTTCTGATTTGCCTTAGGATAACAGAAATAACAGCAGTGGTCCTTTCACAAAAGTGAAACATTTTAAGCAATTCCAAAGCATGGAACCGCCTTCTTCATGTATAGGAACAGTTATTCTAGCACCATTTAACACATCAACATAATATTGTCTTGCCCAGGCTTGCTGTGTAGTTGACACTAGAAAGGCTTGTCCATCATTGAGGGACTATTCAAACTCTGTACATGATGAAATGTTTGGCTTGGGAATGTGTGCATTTGTATCAATGTTGGCATGAGAAGCTCGTTTGAGACAAATGAGAAAAAGCGTCCTCTTTAGGAGGCAGTAGCTTCAAGAGAGTTGACTCGTTCAAGAACTTTTAAACTCTCAGTTTTCCCAGATCGGAATCCTCTGCTTTGGTGTTGTACACATCCATTGTGAGTTCTCGTGTCCGAGTGATACTGTCATCTGTTAAAGCAGTGGCAGGGTGTTTTTTTTACCAGCAGTGTCAATATGTTCCGATTCTGGGCTGTCCTCATCCACAGCTCTGAGAGATCAGTGAGACGTGCTTGTGACGTCAGGTGTCATTGGCATGAATAACTACTCAGTCGACTCTGTTAACTACCCTGTTGCAGAATGTGTACAATAAGACCCTTGTAACAGCCTCTTCATGCCTGTCGTGTAGATCCAAGGGCAGGAACCTTCATCGCAGACCCCACTGTGAGAACAACGCTCTTTTCTTTCTTCCTTGAATCCACCACCAATGTATAGATGGCTTTGACCAAGCTAAGGTTCAAGCTGTCCATAATAACACCACCTTTCACAGGGTTAGCTCAAAATGTTTGTTTTGGTAGCTTGATATCGTGAAAAACTCCTGTGGATCAGGAGCTGCGCATTTCCCACTGACTTCATAGACTTTGGCTCATTTGGATAGGACACACCTCTGTTCCTGTTAAGCAGACTTCAGGCTGGCCTACAAAAGTGTATGATATCAGTACCGAAAGGAAATTCTTCCAGCAACAGATTTGCGTGCCATTCAGTGACTGCTTCACATATGGCGCACATTGCACCTACAACCACTGTTCTTTTACAGTTCGGTTGTCATTGACATTGACTACAACCTCTTTATCCCTGATGACAAGATTCTGACCAGTGTATGGTGTGGGCTGGATGAATGGAGATGCATCGTAGAGGGAGCATACACTTCAACTCTGTTTGTAGAGATGGCTGCATTTAGTGGGTGTTTTGTAGATGCTTTTCAAGTTCCAATTCATGTGGACTTCCAGCAGCTAGTCCAACTAGGTTGTGTTTGTAGAAGGTCATATAAGTCATTTATGTGGGAAAACCTTTAACATGAGCCAACTATGTTTATGTCTGTTACACCTCCTTTGCTAGCTCCTTTAAACTTAGAATGAGACTCGCCCTAAAACGTGTCATGTAAGCCTACAGACACACTTCGTCCAAACTGGGTGGGTAGACCTCGATTATAATTATTTTTGGAGTCCATTGATGAAAGGCTGGTCTTTTGAACACCCCCTTCCCTCCTCCCGTGTATCTCATTCAAGCGATAAGCTTAATATGTGATTTTGTGGATATATTTTGTATCATTTGATATAGTAATT
>JBAMJV010014204.1:0-27082 GCA_037951105.1 Echinarachnius parma
TATTAGTATTAGATAGATGAGACTATTGGGCATATATCGACATGAACAAATCTTCAAAATATTTAGAAATGTAATTTTGACAGATTTTTCAAAAGTGTAACGCCTTTTTGATACGCCCTGTATTATAGGCGTATGTAAAATTTCATGTTCTATGTCTGACACGTGCCATTTAAAGGCATGTGGCAATAAACAATAGAAGAAAAAAGGCAAAAATTGGTATCAAAAGATGCACAACTCTCTATAAAAGACATATTCGAAGTAATGGATGGTAGCAGACTAGCATTCAGTTGGTGTAATCGTGAAAATACCTGAGTAGGATATTCATGAACCCTAAGGATGTAAGGCACTTTTAACGTACATTAGCGGTAACATCCTTAATATGTGTTTTCTGCCCTTCCAGTAGCTAGTTCGAGAGGTTGTCCACCTAGGTTATGCTTCTAAAAGGTCATAGAAGAAAATTATGGGCCCAAACCTTTTATAACATTCCATGTATGAAAACCCCCTTTGCTCCATTTCCCCTGTTTACAATAATAAGTTATACACTTTGAATGCAGTGGCGTATCAACAATTACGTAGGTATAGTACAGTTTTAAAAGGCACATGTAACTAACAGCCGCGAAAGAATTTCAAAGCAAACTATAAACATGTAAAGGAATATTTAAACATAATGCGTATGTTCTTAAATCTTCTTTAAAAGGACTAAGTACATTGTCCGAAATCCTCTAAACTTACGTGAACTCTAATAGGACTTTCATACCTTCTCATATTCATATTAAGGGACCTTGTAAAGGCCCAGTCCCATACTGACGATTTTCACGGCGACTCGCAACGACTCGCAACGATTTACTAGAACGAATCGACTCGATTTAGCCACAATTTAACAACGAATTGGGAATAATTGTACGGCGATTCAAGACGAATATTCGTTCTTCGTCGTTGTTCGACGAGTCAGTTCTTCCTTCTTTTGTATTTAACCATTGCGGTAGAAAAATCGTGGCAGAAAAAAAGTTGTGGTCCCATAGTGGCGATTTTTACGGCGACACGCAACGAATTTTCATTCGTGGAGAAAATCGCTTGAGTCGTCACGAGTCGTTGTAGTTCGTTGCGAGTCGTTGTAATTCGTTCTTCGAATTCGTTGTGAATTAGCACAACGAATGTTTTGAGCCGGTTCAAAACTATTGACATGTCGCAACGATTTCCTCACATTCTTTTTATGGAACAATCGGGCAGTGCACAATATGAACAATCGGGGCGTAGATCTCTCATTGATACCATTCAACAGGGGATGATCTATTCATTCACCCCCTCCCCCCCCCCCCCCCCCCCCCACCCCTCGTGATGAATAGGTATTACGTAAGTCTACGCCCATGGTCAGTTCAAAAAACGGAAAGCGGCGATCTTCACAACAAAGCGATACGAGTCGCAACGAATTGCAACGATGTGGAACGACTTGACACGAATATGCAACGGTAAATACAATGGTTTTGGTTAAAATCGCCGTGGCGTGGCGATTATTTTGAACAGTTGAAGACGGCGATTTCGGCTCCGCTTTCACGATTTTCTTCGCGATGCGCAACGGTTTTGGGGAAGAACCGATACGATGTAACACGATGCAACACGACCTAAGCGATTTACTCGACGAATGTCAAATCGTTGCGATTCGCCGTGAAAATCGTCAGTATGGGACTGGGCCTTAACTTTGCTGACAAGTGCAAACAGCGATAAGTGATCAGTACAATGTGTATTGTGATCTGATGTCCACAGAGTAATGTGTGAACAATCTACGTTAATTGGAATCGTGTTTTTGGCCGAGAAATGAGCGAAAATGCAAAGTGCTATTCACTAACTTATTGTACTTAATTATCCCGTAGACAGTGTAACTTCTGAACATTTAAATATTTCGTTCATATCTTTTGAACGAAATGGTACATTGAAAACCGAAACATGTCCCATGTTTGTATTGTTAATATTAATATGACCATGGGCGTCGATACTTACGTAATACCCATTCATCAGGGGGGGATGGATGAATGGATCATCCCCCCCTGATCAATGGGTATCAATGACAGATCGACGCCCGTGAATATGACAAGGTATGAAGAACCAGTCGAGTTCCAAATTTTGTTTCAGGATTCGGACAATGTTACACAGTCCCTTTAACAATAAAAGCAAGGGACAGGCATGTTTGGGTTTGCAGATTTCCATATATTTACGATTGAAGTGTTCAGACTGTATACGGGATAATTTAAGCCGTGTACAAAATAAATGCAATGAGTAAGTGAATATCACTTTGCATTTTTGCTTATTTCTCGGCGGCAACAAATCCCATCCAATTAACATAAATTGTTCACACATTACTTTGTGGATATATAACATCAAACCAATATACATTTTATTAATCACTCATCACTCTTTGCACTTGTGAACAAAGTTTCTAGATCATTACTAAGTCACTAAGTCCTTAATTGTTTTTTATACCCAAAATATAGCGAGTCTGATGGGAGCATGGGGCCATATACCATATAACTCGAATTATTTTCTTTTATAATAAGAGCAATTTATCTAACAATGTTATACGTGGGCATTACCCCAGGTCAACATACCATAAATGTAACAAGATATTACAGTTTTGGTTTAGAGGGTGCTTCAATCAATAACTTGTTTGTGTGTGGACAAAACTAAGGCTAATATTTGAAAAAAGTACACACTTGTATAGACAAATTGAGCCTTTGTTGAAACACATTGGTTTATAAACAGCTAAAATATCAATACACATTGACATTAATAATTGTGGGGTCTCAACATGTATTACATCATTTTTTTTTTAAATATCGATTTGGCTTTAACACTGTTTTGATGATCCTATATAAAATAGGTATTTTAACACAGTCATTACTGTTGGCTTGCTGGATAAGGACAAACAATATTGTGTGCAATTATAATGCAAATTGGTAATATATCCTAATAATCTTAATGATATGTTATTTTGATTACAAATTATAAAGAGGAGTTTTGTCATTTTATTACATATTAGAACATTATTTAAATATAAATCCTCGTCATTCATGCATGAAACAGGTTGTATTCTTTGTAAATCAGGAATACGCATGAATATGCTCATTAGGGATAACCATCTAGACATATATTGCGCGCGTGATACATGAAATGAATGCCATAAATTATTGTCTTGGCTCTTTTTATACAGTTTTGGTAAAACATAATTTTAGTGATTACAACTTGCAAATTATCATTAAAACACAAAAGTAATAGTTCAATGACGCTTGAATGGTAGTTAATATATCCGCGGTTAAGTTACCGGGCTGTTTTGTTTATAACACAACCCGTTGATAAAATAGGCACCCTTCAATCACCTCAAGTTTCAACCACTTTTTCATCAACACGTGTGAATGTGATGTTTGGTTAGAATAATTATTTAATAGAGAGATAGTCAAAATACCATTACACTTGATAGGCCATTTTGGTAGACTTCTAACATTTGTATTGTTTTTTACCTTAATTATTTAATACAAGTTGGGCCCCCCATTAGTTTGAATTTGATATTTCAGCTATTTCTGAATCGATTTTGATCAAATATAGTTTATCCTGTCATCAATATTGCATGCTCTTTCAAATTTTACACTTGAAGCGCCCTCTCCAAATTAAGCTATCCCTTGAAAGGGATAGTTGATTTGTGACCGGCTCTGTCACTTTGGGTAATTCATCGGGAATATCAAAATTGAGATTGTTAGTGTTTTGAATTCTCTAGGATTTCAGCTTTAAAATGATATACAACTTGATAAGTATGAGTTTCTTGGAGGCTAGAAAAACGCAAATTAATAACATGGACCAGAGACCCGAGATTTGTCAAACAACGGAGAAAATCGCTTCTAAAGTTTTGCATCCATTCAGAAAAGCATTCTCACACACCGAGCGAGAAGTTGAACGGTTCGCTTTCACCTTTCCGCTTTTCGTAATCGATCAGCAAACGAAATAATGCATGCGCAGTTATACTGTTATTCATCGGCCAATCAGCAACGCTTTCGCCGGTATTACGTAATTGTACAAAGCCTCAGCCCTAAGTCTCAGTTGATCGACAAACTAGCCCATGTGCTGCCCTTTGATGTGCATGTATTACAACCGCGGTGTATTGTGTATGTACGTACCGCCATAAACCACCGCATCATAATATTCACCATACCGCCGCTGTACCACCGGTAGACAAAAGAAAAGCGCAGTTTGATACCGTATGATATGGTACGCTGCACACGCACACTGCACACTTGCGGCATGCCCAGCGCGATTCAATGCGGTACCCATAGAATTATAAACAAACCAACTACTCGTTTACTATACAGTAAGTTAAATGCCGCGAACGCTTCCCGGAAATGTACAACACACGGACAATACAACTCTATTCAGGTTAGTTAGTGCTTTCTTCTTGCAGCTCGCCGCGGCGGTACGGTCGAATCACACACACATAGCTGGCGCGTTCGTTTCACAATCGATCATGATCAGCCAGCGCGGATTTACTGAGTTTCTGGTCGAAACCGAAATGAAGGTTGCTTAGAAAAATCATTATTTACGGCATAAAAAATTTGATTAAGGACCTGAAATTTTCAGAGAATGTAGATGATACATGTAAGTATCAAATCCCATAAAGTTAACAATTTCAGCCAAAGACAATATTTTATGATTTTGAGGCTCTAAGTACTAAAGACCCATCCCGACTTTACACCCATTCTCTGGGAGCCGGTCTCATTTGTTATTTTGTATTCATTTCGAGCATGGTGAAGTTATTATAATAGTTTGTAATGTAATGCTGCAGGTTTTGGTTACTAAAATTCAGTTTGACCAAAACTGCACCCTCTTTACCAAAATTCAAATATATTTGTATTTTTTTCATATTTTTCCTATCATATATTTCCTTAACTCTCATTCAATTGTTCAAATGGCGTTGGAATTATTTGTTCTTAATTGGAATTGTTTAATAATATAGGGGTGGTGTACTCTTTCAGAATTGCCAATTTTAAAAAAAATCCACTTTCCAAAATCCTTATCTTTTTTAAAGGAAAAAATTCCCCACTTATGTGTCATTTATAATCTATAACTAATTAGTTTTATCACATTTATCAGTGTGGGGTGGACGTAGTACATATTTTATTGGAACGGATATAATACTTTTTTTTATCTATTGCAAAAAGAGTTGTGATAATAATTGCTAAAACATCATATCGTAGTCATTCAAAACCATTATGTCTTAAGTTCAATATTTTACCTGTAGTTTTGTTTTATGAATATCATTCATTATTATTTATGTATTTCTGTCATAATAATATGCTTCCAGCTAATTTGTAAGGTATATAAGTATGTAATAATAAATATCATCAATATAATAATAGATCTGCAAATGAGTATCGTGTAAAGTACGGAGAAACTTCACTTACAAACGCAAATTGTATACGTAAAGCGCCTCTATTATTGAATAAATTACCAGATTGTAGAACTGTACGAAATACTTGTTACATCATTTTATGAAGGAAGATAATTATTGATTACTGTATCATGATCAAATGTTAGTAGTCACACTATTTATGTTAGACTGATGTTATGTCGTTAGGTTTGGGTTAGGGTTAAGGTTAGGATTAAGTTATAAATCATGTATTGCATTCATTTATTTATATATATACTTATGTTAGTTGTATTACTGTGAAGAAGATGAGTTACAGTAGCTTTTACTAATATTATTCTCTCGATCTTCAGATCATGAGTTACTTTTAGAAGGTCCTTCCATTTCCATATTTAAATGTAAATATTAGACTAATCTTTGTTTGTATTGTATCACTATTGTACCGTTTGTTGATATGCTTTCTTGTTGATTTACCTTGTAATGTTTTTAACGGAAGGGTGAATACAGTTTTAATTCAATTCAATTCAATTCAATAAACATCACTGTCAGCCTCCATGCTGTATGCGATGAATGGGATTAGCCAGTATAGCGAGTGACTTTGAATTATGCTCCGTCATTGCCCAAATGGTCAATGTTGGTCGTATTTACATAAAATTCGGTTTTAATGTGTAGGGAACCTAATCAAAAGTAAATATATGGTGGGGAAACTGTCCCTTTAAATTGAAATTTGAACTTGACTCTATTTGTTTTTCTTCTTGTACTGTCATCATTTTCTTGACCGGAAATATGTCTTTTTAATTCGTATCGAGAAAACAAACATTCATACACATGTTTAAAAATAGTTATGTGTTTTCATTTGTGAAATAGAGATATAAACTCACGTAAGGTTGTTGCACAATGATTCGAAATGGCTGTTTTCTGTTCTGCTGCCTTTTATTTTTTTGAATGTTTCTTCTCCCAGTCCGTTGATGACCACGTGGGTAAAATGGTCGCCCCTTTCTTGACATCGCCATTCTCCAGGGTTCAAGTCCTTATCTTCTCGATGGATAGGCTTATGCGTTAATAAACAAAGGAAATTAGATTAGCATAAATAACATATTTAAACATACAGAAAACTGAACATAAATATTTGATATAAACGGAAAGGAAAACAAAAAAAAACTGGCTTCGCCCGAGACCTCAGGATTGGTCTAACCATTTGGCGAAAAATAACAGTGTAATGTTAAACTTAAAGTCCTTCCCGTGCCAATGTTGGCACATAAGGTGGTGCCTATCTACGATGAATTAGCCACACGTCTACTAAATGTAGCGAAATCTACAAAAGGGGGCCAGTCCTCTGGTAACTCGTGTGAATAAATATTCTCCCTTCTCCATTATATAACTGCCGAGCGCCTGACTAGAAGGCAGAAGGTACCATTTTTAAAGTCTTTGGTATGACCCGGTCTGGGTTCGAACCCGGGACCTCCCTTGCATACGGCGGACATTCTAACCTCCAAGCTACCATGCTCGGTTCATGGGCGAACAGGCCCTATTAATGCCGGTCCTCCCAAGAAAACATTAACATAATAATGCTTGGCCAGTCAGGAGTTTTGAAACCTGGCACACACCAGGATATGGAATTAACTAAGGCAAATTGCGAGGGATCACGCAAGTGATTCAACTTTTGTATAAAACAGTCGGAAACATAGAAGAAACTGATTTTTACGCATTCTGTTATTTGTTTGGATGGCATTGAGTCGTTTGAAACATAACACGATTGTTGAACGCTGACTAATTTGGAGGAAAGCTATTATATAGTAAGAGGAACATTCCAATTATTTATTGCTTTCAATTTGATCAAATTTCGAAAACAGGCATTATACCTAGAAAAAGGGAACAAGGGCATTCAGGTAAGGATGGATTCAGTATACGCCCTTCTAACCCCCTCCTATCATTAACCCCGTACGATGATAGTATATTAAATGGCCAAATGAAAACGAATACGCTTTTCATGAAAGATAATATACAAATATACCAAGCTGTGAGAAAATATAGTGGAATTATATATCTGAGGAGGGACTGGCATAGAACTATTTTTTCCGAGGGGCGATTAAGCCCCGAGGACAAACATAGTAACTATGCCAGTCCCTCCGAAGATATATAATTCCACTATACTTTTGAACTACAAGCTTGGTATATTTGTTTTATATCCCTTCTGTTTGCTCTAATATATCCTTCGCATGAGTATAATCATCGCACAAATAAATGATTTCAATTAAACTTAAGTATTATAAAGGAAAACAAACCATTGATCATAGAACCATCACTGCACTATGTTCTGTTTGTGACACTGGCCCCCTTAGCGCAATAGTCCTGGCACAGAGCGCGTATTGCGCTATCTTTCAATTCATGGTTACGCGCATTAACAACTAATGCGCACACAAATGCAAAACGCGCGCATCAAAGTGAATAATTAACCCGCTTTACATATACACACGTGTGTAATTAAATGGGAAAATAGCTATTCGTACATATCATTACATACATTACATGAAATAAAATTAAATGAAATGAATTACTGTCACGACCATGGAAGGACAACGATGCAAAATGTGCACCATTTTCGAAATTGTTTACTTCGAAATCCGCCATGTTATACATGAAATGCATCTCTAGAATATTTTGTGGAACTTGTTGATATTCACGGGTGAAAATATTCTGTATTTCGTTTTAAATTACTCTTTGGGAAATCTCGTCGAGCATCTTTCGCAAGCTAAAACAAGACCAACGCTCGCAGAGAAGCTGTTATTACACGCATCTCTACGGGCAATATGATCTATAACGTTATTTGTCTGCTATCGGCAAAGATAGTGAAACATATCCCCCGATTTCAGATTTATAGTGGAAATAATCTTTATTGTGAGAGCCCCAATTGACCAATCACGTTTCTAGAATACTCATGAATATTCATAGAAGGGATATAACAGTTTATGTTCGGTCGGTCTCAGTACAAAAACATTCAATAACATCAAATTATTTACCTTTCAACATTTATAATTGAGACTCTGCATTATGCTAATTTAGATATAACAAATTCAATCAATTTAATGAGATAAAAGTTCAATACTGAAATAGCACAACGCTCAGACTGACTAAAAATGCCCAATAATCTTTAACTAGGCACCCTGTACATTTGACTTGGCAATTTGTATACGTTTAAATGCTTATGAATTGCAAAATAATTATACTACAAATAATGATCATAACACTATTTACACTACTACTACTACTACTATTAATAATAATACTAATACAAATAATAATGATCATAACACTATTTACACTACTACTACTACTACCTACTAATAATAATACTAATACAAATAATAATGATCATAACACTATTTACACTACTACTACTACTACTACTAATAATAATAATACTAATACAAATAATAATGATAATAATCTGTTTTTACAAAAGGAGGAAGCAGTGGCATGTCCGTCACAACGTTTTCACGCAAATTTCGCAGTGAATAATCAATATCTCAGCGATAAATCACGCTACAGAATCGATGGGCCTATTACAACCGTGCCCGCGAAAACAAACAAACGCAATCGGCGACGATTACCATGCGCTCTACGAGCAAATTACGCAACGGGTTGCGGTATTAATTTGATTTCGTCGATTCAAGCGAATACCCCTAATATAGAACATGACGTTTTGCTGGGCCACTCTGAAACGATACTAAGTATACATGTTCATTCATTGCGTATCAGAAACACGAGATCGCGCTTGTGATTGATAGTCTAATGTTGAAGCAATAATGATTGGAATTTATTGTCACGTTTTGCCAGCATTTGTTTTAAGATATTTGTCTTCTGCACTGAACCATAGCTGATTAATTTATGTTGGTTTAAGTCCTAAAATTCCGTATTTGGACGTGCAATTTCACTGTAGCAAAGAGCGCACAAACAATACACGAGTGCCGAACTTCACAGCATTCGGCACACATGCATCGTCAAGGCAAATAATGTAATGAAATGTATGTATGAGTGCCTTCGACTGATCTTGATCTGACGGTGTTTCATGAAAAATTAAACACGGCGATGCTCGCATGCAGTAATAAGAAAAAAAGATACACCTTTCAAAATATCTTTCACATAGGGATACCGAAATATTTTGTTTGTGTACGTGAAAATATCAACAACATTTTATCTTAAAGGGATAGTTGAGTTCTGGTAGAGAGAGTACAGTTTTAGTCAATCTGAATTTTAGTAACCAAAACCTGCACCATTACATTACAAACTAATAATTATAACTCCACCATGCTCAAAAGGAATACAACATTATAAACGACTAAGTAAAAAGCCTGTTATCATTCAAAAAGAGCTGTTTAAACTAAAGAGGGCGCTTTCAAAAAACGCATTTCCTTAAACCATTTTAAATACAATATTGTGCATGTGACGATGTGTTGAAATAGTGATTAGATAGAGAGATAACTATCTAAAAACCTCTTTTGTAAATGTTTGAAAAGAGGAAGCATTTTAAAACGAATTTTAACGGCTTGTTAACAATTATCGAATACTTGTGGGGCCCTACATTTATTACAAATGGGTATTTTTATTGATATTTCAGCCGTTTCTGAACCGATTTTGATCAAAAAAAGTTTATTCTGCCATTCAAATTGTATGCTCTTTCAAATTTGACACTCAGTTTTTCATTATCTCACAAACAAAATTATTTTGTGTAGCGCCCTCTCTACCAAGACTCAACTATCCCTTTAACAGAAAAGGGTAGTTCGTATTATTTGTCATAAGCCATTTTTAAATCACTCAATACCCCCAATTTTTAATGATGAAAATTGTATCCACTAATATGATGTACGAATTTCAACTTTGTGTTCATTCATTTTATAATAATGTATTACCCAAAACATTTAGCAATATATTTCAGTGCAATAGTGATGTACACAACTTTACTACCTAGAACTGCTTCAGATATTCGTGCAATTATATTAAAGTAATTCTTACTCGAATTCTTTATTTTTTTGTTTGCAAAGGTCCGTTATCATGGAATATACTACATATTGAAATCATACAGTGTAAAACTCTGAGCAATGTTAAAATTGCGGAATATCAATTCATAAGTTGTTTATAACTTCCACATGATCCTTTTACTCTTTATTACTATAAATTGATTGTTTTGATGTTTTAGCTTGTTTATCATATGTAATGTTATATTTTACTATTGTATATTTGTAATACTGTAGGCTTTTGCTTTTGTTTATGCAAGTAGAGAATGAATTCAACTCAATTCAATTCAACGAATCTTACCTTGCGCGTCGTTATGGACTCGTCGTATATCGGTAATTTCTCCTGTTCTCTCCTGGTAAACTCTGCCTCGGAAAGAGTTATCTCCCGAACTTCCTGAGATGTCCCTGTTCTTGTTATTACCTAAATGTAGAAATAATTGATACAATCGATTATGTACAAAAAATAACAGTTTCATGCTTTTAATAATTCTGAATAACATACACATAATTCAGTCTAATTAACCTTTTGAATTATGTGAAATGTTCGATGTGAGTTGTTGAACGAACGCAGGGTAAATTCAGAAAACAAGTAAAATTAACGTGCTTTTTTTTCACATGCGGTCTACACAATAAAATTTGTGGCAATATAATATACCAATAAGCGAGATATTACGGTTTAGCCGACCAGACGATAATACCCCAGTAGGAGGGGGGGGGGGGGGGGGGGGGAGGGGGGTTGGGGAGGGGGCTGAATATAAGTTAGTTGGACATAATTACCTTAAAGGGATCTAGTAACCTTGTTGACATGTGCAAAAAAGGGATGATTTGTTGATTAAATGTATATTGTTGTTATCTGATATGTCCACTGGGTATTGTGTGAACATTTCAAAATAAATGGACGTTATATGGCCGAGTAATGAACAAAAATGCAGAGTGATGTTCACTTACTCATTGCAATGACTTTGTACATGGTTTCGACGATCCAGTGGATAGTGTAACATCTGAATACTTCAATCGTAAATATATTTGTAAAGAAAGGGAAATTTGAAAAACCGAAACCTGTCCCATACAAACACAGCAAGGTAGGGATAACTGCTAGAATTTCAATCGGATTTTGAGGATTTGGACAATGATACTAGGTCCCTTTAAAGGGGCCCTGCAACCCAAATGCATGTTGACCTCTGTTCATCTGTATTAGTTTACACATTCAATATTTGTAAACGGTTTGACCCAAATATGTTTTGTATATTTGTAAACATTTTATCATTTATTTGTCTTCATGTTGCTAAGCCCCACCTCCTAAAAAACCCTCCAGAGCAAATTCTATTGTTGACCTGCAGTGATATCATTTGTCAATCACTGGTCAGCTACCATGAGATTAACAAAAGATGAAAGTACAAAAAGAACATCCACACAAAAGCATGCCCTGCATACCTCCATGCAATAGCTTATACAGTGCTTTTATTCTGACATAGCAACAGCCATTGTAATTAAAGTTGTGTGAGTTGGTATTCTATTCAACCGTGTGATACTATTGTGATTAGCCTAATCAGTGATTGACAAATAATGTCACTGCAGGTCTACAATAGAATTTGCTCTGGACGGTTTGTTAGGAGGTGGGGCTTAGCAACATGAAGACAAATAAATGATAACATGTTTAAAAATATACAAAACATATTTGGGTCAAACCGTTCACAAATATTGAATGTGTACACTAATACAGATGAACAGAGGTCAACATGCATTTGGGTTGCAGGGCCCCTTTAATAAAAAGGTTACATCACTCTTATTGTCAAATTTTAAATTTAATATTAGTGTCATGGCATTGCATGATTATTTCCCTCTATTACTATACATCATGTTATTATTAATTTCAAATCAGGGCATACGCTGTGCGTACACTCGAATGTGTTAATCCCTATCAAACCCAAGGGGGGGGGGGGGGGGGGCTCATTCAACCCCCTACCATACTTTCCATCACTGCTTCCACAGTTCTTGTTCAATTTTCACCGCATTTGGTGACTTTTATTAACATCTTTCGGAACATTTTGGTATATGTATTGGCTATTTCCCATTGCTATGGTAACCATATACTGAAGAGCATGTTTTTAATGTTTTGACAATTTGTGGTTTTCTCTTAGTAAACAAAATAAGTTTTTTTTTCAGCCAAATTAACAGGGTAAATATTGAAGAAATTGCAAACATGTGATGTGTTTTCTACCTCATCTGAAGGTCACCTCCACAATTACTTTGCGGACAAAATGGGCCCCTAAAACTCATGAATTACTACAAAAATGTCATGATCTATGTTCAAGAATACGTAATCTTGCATAACTATGATAAAAAGTTCAATTTACCTACATAAATCGGTACATCTGGCAAAAGAAGCTCTGTAATGTCTGAATTTAGAGCATTTTCTTTGTTTTTCATCATATTATCGTAAATAGCACATTCATATGGTAACCGGAGAAAAATATTATGATTTCAATTTGTAAAGCTTGACCTGCTTGACATGTGTGCCAACTATAAGAGTGGTCGCTCCAGTAATATATGAATTGGAGAGGGGGCCCTATGTGCCCCCTCCCCCCCCCCCCCCCCCTTTGGGCCTGGGAACGCCAAAATAGTTTGGGCTTGATAGGGTTAATGTTTAAAGAACAATGAAATCCAGACAAATTGTTGTATGCACTATAAGACATTCAATAGGATGAATAGTCCCTTAACATTTAAGCACAATCGGTCAAGAAATAAGAAAATATGGCTCTTGAAAATATCCATTTATTTATATGAGTGACTCAAATTGGCAACAAACTCTGGAAAAGTTGTGGACTACACCCCATACGTTTTGTACACACAATTTCAATTTTGTTAAATGTTCTCAAAATATATGTTTACCCTTCGTTTGAGTTCAACATAATATGTTTTGTAGAATACATTAAATGTTATAAATTTTATACACAACATATCCTGAGTTTGGGGAATGGAAAAGTGTGACTATGAAGAAAACTGTACAAATTGTGAAATTTGTGTACAAAACATATGGGGAGTAGTCCACACACTTATTAGAGTGCGTTGCCAATTTGAGTTCCCCATGGGAATAAATGGGCATCTTCAAAGAGCCATATTTTTCTTGTTTTTTGCCCGAATATGCTCTAATTTTCAGAGATTATTCCGGGTCTTTCCAAAAGGTGACCCCCCGATTTCTGACACCCCTGACACCCCTATTCTGACACCCTTTTCCCCCATTCACTTGGTACACGGATTTATTTCCCTTTCCCCCGCTTTTTTTTCATGAGACAGTCTCTGTGAATGGTTCTTTTGCTTATTAATATTCATTAGCTTGGAGGCCCCAAAAGTTTCCACGTCAAAAGAAAAGGAAAACAGGGAGCAAATTAAGAACCCCCAAATTAAATTACCTACCGGGATGTAAGTCCTGATCTATGACAAAATTACATTTTCATTTAAAAAGTCGCTCTCAATTATGCCCGGTATGCCTAGACAGCCTATGTTGCCCCCTCAAAATGTTTAGCTTATTAGTCATTACGCCACTGCTTCTCAGTGAAGAAGTCCGAGAATGGATCATGTGCAGGGCGGAGATACGGTAATATAAATTCAGTTATATATATCTCTCATGTTTGTTGTAGTATTGCATTTATACGAAAACTACTTTGTTCACACGCGAAGCTACATTGTTATGCGCGCGAGTGCTTTGTCTAATAAAGCTACCATCTTGGCACAATGCATTCAGACACTCGTCTCTAGATTCATTTATACGATATCAACGTTTCTATTTAGAGGTATCATAAGATACGTCAACATGGTGGCAGCGTAAACACATGGACGCCGCTAGACTGTTTGTATTGTGAATAGTTACTCAAATGAACTACAACTTGGGATTTATTTTGCTGGTTTCGTCACAGTGCAAGAGTGGACTTTACGTTTACATGTACACAACGTTACGTTCGCGATATAGCACACCGGACTTGTGCCTAGATATGTTACGCCGTAGCGCCTATACAGCACGCAACCAGTGCGTACAATATATGGCCGGACATACGCGCATGAATATGGCGTCGGTAAGGGAGTGACTGAGCGTCGCTAGAGCTAGGTTGGCTAGCCGCAGGAGTAATGACGGGCGATATATAACGTGCGGCTACGGGACAGTTGGATTCTCGACTTGGACAAAATGGCGGCCAGCTAGCCGGAACTGTACTTGTGTGCCGTACAGATCGTGCATGTACAATTTAAACTGTTTTGTACCACGAGTGTGCTTTTGCTTTGAGTTTGAGAACGCTTTGCAGTGTATACGGTGATAACGATTCTTAATCATGGCACGTTTGCCGGACTTGGACTGGCATATGCCAGATCTAGCCAGCGGATTCGCGTTGTTCAAGCAGAGGATGATATTGTGCTTGAAAGACTTAGAGATTAATGATCATGGACGGAAAGCAACCAAGATCAAGATTGCACTCGGTACCGAGGGTCTTCGAAGGTTGAATGCCTCAGGTCTCAGCGCTATAGATCAGGAAGACCCAGTCAAGATCTGGGAATTGTTTGAACGGCAGCTACGCGTGAATATAAACTTCCGCATACACAGATTGGAACTCATGAGATTTAGGCAGAAGTCCGAAGAATCAATTGACGAGTTCGTTACACGGTGTAGGGACAAGAGTAACCAATGCGACTTCAACGAGGGTGAGTTCAATGAGAGAATAATAGAACTGGTGATCGCGTCTACACCGTATGATGGTTTGCAGAGGGAGCTCCTGCAGAAACCAGCAGGACACACGGTCGCGGAGCTTCTTGCATCAGGCAGGCAATACGAAGCCATTGCCGCTGGTAGACGGTGCCTTGCGGACCTCAGCCCCATGTCAAACATCGACGAAATCCGCGGGACGCGCAACGCGCCAGGCCCGAGGGGAAGGAACAAATTCAACAAGTGGAACGGCCACACAGACGTCCGAGATCCCTGTAGGAGTTGTGGACTACACCATCCCCCGAAGCAATGCCCAGCCTTCAAGGACATATGCAAGAAATGCGGGAGGACTGGACACTGGGCAAGGTGCTGCCGGTCTTTTGAGGACGTGAAAAGACCATGGTCCAGACGTGGCTCACCATGGAACCAACGTCAGCAGATGGACTCGATGGTGGACGATTTGTACGAGGACTTTGCATGTCAAGATGCTCAGGAGTTTAGCTGAACTTAGTTGACGGCATGAAGAAGGCCTGGCCCAACCAGGTTGACAGGATTGGATGTTTATTAAAAAGAACCAGTTATAGAATAGGAACATGGGTGGTAAAGACCTATGCAGAGGGTGAACGTTCTAGAACCTCTCCCCTCATTGTTTTATGCCACATCAGACGTTAAGATTGAAACATTATTTGATAACGATTCTGATTATAGCAAAGTTTTCTGTAGTTGGGAACTACGTTAACTCCAGTTGGGAACTGAGTTAATTAATCGCGAGCTAAGTTAACTGTAGTTGGGAACTAAGTTAGCTGTAATTAGGAACTCGGTTAATTAGTTGGGAACTAAGTTAACTGAAGTTGGAACCAACTTAACTGTAGTTAGGAACTAAGTTAATTGTAGTTGAGAATTTTTTTTCTGTAGTTGGGAACTACGAATTCGTTAGTTAATTAGTTGGGAACTAAGTTAACTGAAGTTGGAACTAAGTTAACTGCAATTAGGAACTAAGATAATTGTAGTTGAGAAATAGTATTCTGTAGTTGGGAACTACGAATTCGTTTACGAATTGTCCTTGGTGTTATAGAAGGAAAGAAGAGAATATAGTACAGTATGTACTTGGACTGTACTACGTGGAATCATGATGATTTAGTTAATTGATGTATTAGTTGCATTCTTGTTTGTGAATTATATTATGTATGTACGTAAATGAGTAAAGGTTAGAGAGGATAAAGATTATAAATGTATGGAAGGAAGATGTTAGGTGTTTTGTTGACAATAATATAATTATAGAAAATTGATAGCAGTATAATTATTATACTTATTTGCTTTGAAGATATTGAAAATAGTTAATTGGTGGAATGCTTCAAATTGATATTAATCACATAAATAAGCCTTTATGGATTGAAAGGAATTTGATTATACTTTATTGTTTTGCAAGTCATGTAAATATCATGAATGGTGCAGCCAAGACTTTAGATTATTGTTTTGAAATTTGAAATGTTTACAAGTCATCGCACGCAACAGATTGAGACTTATATAGTAGTAGTTTGTATACATTTTGAAGTATGTAAATTATTACGATTGATTTCACAGAATACAGACGGTAACATATTTACTGTGTTTGTATGTTTAAGACAGTGTTAATAAAACATTGCATAATTGCATGTTTAGTTTTTCTCCCAGTTCATTATCCTTTTGTTAAAACGAGGGAGATGTTGTAGTATTGCATTTATACGAAAACTACTTTGTTCACACGCGAAGCTACATTGTTATGCGCGCGAGTGCTTTGTCTAATAAAGCTACCATCTTGGCACAATGCATTCAGACACTCGTCTCTAGATTCATTTATACGATATCAACGTTTCTATTTAGAGGTATCATAAGATACTTCAACAATGTTCTCTCAATTTCTCGCTTTCATCATAAGTCAAAGTTCATGTCCTCAGCATTGCAACCCTCGCATCAAGCACTAGGGAACGCGGCTGGGGCCGGCCGCCTGGCAGCAGCTGTACCTATCATGCACCGGCACCTCTGATATAAACTTGAAAACAAAAGAACGAACGACTCTTTCATTCCCCTTGAAAAATGGTCGTGAGAACAAAATGCGTTCGTTTCTTAACACTTCGATGGTATACATCAAACTGCACATTTTAAGAGATCACAAACATGACTCATTTTATGATTTTCTCGGTAAAATATTCATTTTCAGGAACTTTTTTAAACGGGTCGTCGTATTTTTCGCACAACGAGATCATGATCCCACACGTACGTACACAAATAGCTAATGAATATTCAGATTCGAAAACGACCAAGCCTCTCCTAAAAAGCCAATCAAAGAAACGAAATTAGACCAAGCATCTCTTTATGAAAGATTTATTAAATAGCGAATGAATATTAATAAGCAAAAGAACCATTCACAGAGACTGTCTCATGAAAAAAGCGGGGGAAAGGGAACAAAATCCGTGTACAAAGTGAATGGGAAAAAGTGTGTCCAGAATAGGGGTGTCAGGGGTGTCACAATTCGGGGGGTGACCTTATGGAAAGACCCGATTATTCCTCCTAATCTCTTCAAGTCTCTAAAAGCAACTTTTGCTTGGGTTTCATTGCCTTTAAGTTGTATCGAAGATTGTGGCTTGATCATAAAGCCATTATTCCTCCATCTATCCTTTCACGCATGTGCGATAATCCTCCCATTCATTCGTCATTTAACACAAGACATTTTATAATAGGCCACTCTAGCTACTCGTTAAACCGCCGTTACACCTAGCTACGCTCTCGCTGCGCTTGTACTGCGCTCCTAATCCCCATTCATACAATTGGAAGCGCAGGCGAAGCGTAGTACAAGCGTGTGGAGGACGTGGGAAGAGCGGCGTTCATTGTTCGCAATTGTTTAGATCGTACACTTTTCTTGGCCGATCTCGCGGCCCTCGCACTGCGACCAAATTAAATTAGCAAATTGGCAACGCAGTGGGCAATGAATGGGAAAATTATCTCACATGCGTCCATAGATATCCTTCCATGAATGCACAGACAATAGCTCGCTGAACAAAAGTTCAGGACGTAGGAGTTGGGCGTTTGCTTTCGACATGTCGAAAACGAACGTGGCTCTTCGGCGACCTGACATCTGCTCATCTTTTATTCAGGGGCTATTGTATGTCCGTGCATGGGAGGATATCTTTTCAAGTGTCATAATCTCTCATTCATTCCCAAGTTGAATAAAAGACATTCTTGCACACCGGAGCTACGCTTTCTCTGCGCTATAGACAAAAGCTGATCACAAGCACTGGAAGTTTTCTGCAAAATGTATTTTGTCCAATGCGAATCTGGGAAGATTATCTCACTTGCTCGAAAAGAAAACCTCGTCTGTGAAATTACCGCCCTGAAAAATAGTCACCTCTACGCTATATATAGAGATATTGCGAAGTTTCAACCGTCTATAGGTAAATTAATGTCACAATTTAAAATGGCACGTTCGGGCAAAATCGAATTAGGGGAAACTAAATTTCTAGCCAAAAACATTATGGCTTACGTGAAAATCTCACATAATTATGGTTACAAACACATAGACACGGGAGAAGATCCCGGAGGTGGGGAGAGATATATTAATATACCTCTACTTTTTGGTGCGGGGAATATCGTGTACAAACACCCTCAGTTCCCCCAAACCTATTAACTTACAAAGTTACATTTTTCAATGCACCATAACAATAATAACGATAATAATAATAATAATAATAATAATAACAATGATAGTAAACAATAATAACCATCCCCCTTGCTTAATCCCCCTCCACCCCACTTCTCAAAACAGATCTACGCCAAGAGCATGCGTAGTGTGCTAGTAGGAAACGCACTGAGTGTGTTCAACTACATGCGTACATGGTATAGGATCGCAGAGAGCGTGGCGAGAGCGTGGCGAGAGCGTAGCGAGAGCGTAGAGCAAACGGCCTCGTCTCATTGTTCTGAGCTATTGTTACAGATACACGGAGCGTGCACAGTGAATAGCTCGGAAAGCGTGGCGAAAGCGTACGGAGAGCGTAGCAAGATTGTAGTGAGAGCGTGAACGAGCTACGCTACCATTGTGTCATTCATCGCTCGATTTGTCGGCGGTTCCCCTGCGCTTTGATTAAAATGTTTGTTTCTTCTTTTCTTTCTAAGTACGAGAACGCAGGAGAAGCGTGGTTCAGGTTTGACGGCACCATTACTACAATGCTTCGCCTCGCACTTCCAATTTTATGAATGGGGATTAGGAGCGCAATACGAGCGCAGTACGAGCGTGGTAGGTCAGACGGTAGGTCTGACGAAAAAGGTCTTGAAATTGAAGAATAAACAATTAAATGTAGTCAGTTTTAGCGAGTCTTAGTTATTTTGTTCAATATTCCCTTACTCATGTGTTTGATCACAATCTGTGCGCGGGCCCCCGCATTGCGCCGGCAGCTATCGTGTACGAAATTTTGCACAGGTGAACCCACGTAATGCATAATAAAATGGTGTCGCGTCACATAATGTATTTTGAGGTCTATAACTCCACGAAAAGGAGATTTCAAGCTCTGATTTTTCAGGCATGCTGTTTAATGAAATTTTCTTTCATATAGACAATAACCTCGCAAATTTTAAATTTAGCTTGCAAAAGGCGGACACTCCCTGTCAAGGGCTGGTCATACTTACGGTAGTGGACGTAGTGATCTGTAGGGTAATTAAATGCGGGTCAGACGTGGTGTAAGTACGTTAAACTAGGTTAAACTACGATAAAATACATAAAGGTACGGTGATGTGCCACAGAAGATAAGTATGTTCAAGTACCATAAACTACGCTACACTACGCTAGACTTCGGTAATGCGGGTGCAGCTTGCTCACGGACAGGTACAAAGTGCTACGTCTGACTACGCTTGAGTACGATAGACTACGGAAGCAACTACGCTAGACTAGGCTAAACAACGTCAATACGGTATATTTATCAACTCCACATGGGAGTACTATGCAGCTAGCCCGCGGTCTGGTACGGCCATTGTGCGCTCGTGAAATTTGTCTTAAGTCTGGATCAAGACTGTCGATGCTGGTTTTGTGCACGGTAAAGTACGTTAGAGTACACTAGAGTACATTTAAGTACATAACGAAGTATGTTAGACTACGCATTACTTCGTTAGACTACGTAAGACTACGTTAAACTTCGGTTTAGTATGTTATTACTACGGATGCCTTTAACGTACCGCTCTTTTGAACATGTTAAAAAATTAAATCGAAGATCACGGCTCCCTCGAGTTAATACCAAGTTAGCATCACGGACAACTACGGTACGATACGGATGCTAGTACGTTCAGCTACCTTCAACTTCGTTCAACTACCTTCAACTTCGTTCAACTACGATCAACAACGTTAGCCAACTACGTCCACTACCGTAAGTATGACCGGCCCTTAAGATTACGTAAGATATTGTTATATTTATCATAACTCAGTCATTATTTTATTTTGCATCATCGGGTAGCTCGTTAATTTATCTTGAATATGATATCTCTTTTGCAATGTTTATGCTGCATGTGTGTGTGCGTGTGTGTGTGTGCAGTGCAGGAAAACTCAAACTTAATGTTTTAAAAACGCATCAAATGTTAATAAACCTACGCAAACTGCACACTGGAATATTAGCGCTCTCTTTGACCGTATGCCCTGCTTAGAACATAATTAAAGGGGTTGTACAGTTTTGGTAAGGCTGAACTATAGTAACCAAACCTGGACAGTAACATTATAAAATAATAGTTATAACTCCACCATGCTCGAAAGGTATTCAAAATTACAAACGACTAAGTAAAAAGCCCGTTCATTCAAAAAGAGCCATTCAAACACAAGAGGGCGCTTTATAAAAAGGCATTGGTTTCAACTATTTTTCATACAAAATTATGCATGTGATATTTCATTGAAATTATGATTAAAATAATAGAGAGATCATCTACAACTATTTTTAAAAATCCTTTTGAAAATTTTTGAAAAAGTGCAAGCATTTGTTTAACTTTTTGAAAAAGTCATCTAATTATTTGGGCCCCAAATAATCATAAAATCAGATATATTTATTGATATTTCAGCCGATTCTGGGGCGATTTTGACCAAATAAAATTTATTCTGCCATTAAAATTGTATGTTCTCTCAAATTCGACACTCAATTTTAAATTACCTCACAAAAAATTGAACTAGGTCGACACATCGTTCGTTATATTCCGCTTACTAGACGGTCGGACCGCGGCCATACATCGTTCGTTATTTTCTGCCAGCTGGACGGTCGAATCGCGGCCATACAACAAACGAAATATATTGTAGAGGCTGGGGAATTCGTGTATTGGTGAAAATCGTACGTTAGTACGGGGTTCCAGTGACGCGCGCTCGCTTACTAAAATAGCTCCAAATCGGCTTACGATAATTGATAACATCGAGTCAGTAAGTTCCCGAATATTCTGATTTTTTTTACTTGATTTTGCATCAAATTGAAAACTAAATACCATATTTGTTTCAAAGCAAATTTAATTCGACTTGCTTTAAGGCAAAGAGTACAGACAAAGATATTGCAATTTCGTGCAAATTTCGTGCATATATTTCGTCCGACGCGCGGCGAGTGTCTCCCATTTTTTGTGTGCGGCTAAAAATTAGACAAAATGACCGCCTTACGTACAGGGTCTATGGCAGAATCCCATTTCGTTTGTCTCATACTCTGTAATAATAACCTTTGAATAACCTTTGACATTGCCCAAAATCATTTCTGCAGATAATTCTTTGTCATTTCATGATGGTGTCTATTATGAAGATAACTGTTGTACTAAGAAGAGTTAAAATATATAAATTATCTGACAAATGGAAGTTTACAAATTAACCAGCCAACTATTTATGCTATAGAGAGTTCAATGTAAGGCATTTATCATAATGGAACTGATGTGGTCATACAAATAATTGCAATTTAAGATTTTCCCGTTGGGACTCGGACTCGGATGTCCGGGACTCGGACTCGGAATGTCCGGGACTTGGACTCGGACTCGGACTCGGACTCGGACTCGACTCGACTCCAGGGACTCGGACTCGGACTCGGACTCGGACTCGGACAGGGTGGACTCGACTACAGCACTGCTAGGGACTACACCTACATTATTACAATATGCTTATTGAAATACAGGGTCCGTAATTCTTACCCGGGCAGACGATCCCATGAAAAATATCCCTTGCTTTCCTCCGCAACCAAGAAGGAGATGTCACCTTTTGTTGAATGGTGGAATGTCATTTCTGAATGTGGAAATACAATTGATTATAAACAACTCTATAGCAATTATCAACATACACATTTTCAAAAACACACATAATACAATCTTCATTTAGATTTGAAAATATAATAATTTTATGAACTTGTGTTGTTCATGAAAATGAAACACATTAAAAAATACAATAATTGTTAACAATTTATGTTTAAATGGACGATATTCACGGTTGTATCATAGGGCTTGTACAAACAAAGATAACAATCTTATCTTTAAACTATATTATAGTTAAATATTCAACATCTACATGCTTACTGTTAACTTTAATAACAAATTACAAAAGAGGGAAAGAGTGGGTCTGTCAATGTGATTTAAATATAGTGATAGATTACATTGGTTAGCCGGGTGTTGATGTTTAAAGATGTGTCGTGCGCTCTGACTGTTTTAACCCTATGGAATACCACGTATGAGTCAAGTCACACTGTACTGTTTCAATTATGTTCCCAAATCAACACAGCATGTACTGATCAAATAACATGTATAGGCACCCATACTTCTAACCTAAATCAACGTCCGTTCTATCCTGTCCATTGGACATGAATTGTTATATTGCCATTGATATAAACTTGGCTAAAATGGCAGTTTGGAATTGCATGCCGCATCAAGTCCGATAGACAGCCAAGAAGGGTTCGGTGCATCGAAGGGGTCGGCAATATCGGAACACATGAACATCAACAGGGAAAACTCATGACAGTGCATGTATATTTATCGCGGTATACCCTATGACTCTGTGCTGCATTTGAGCCCTGGGCGCATCTAAATACTCCCCCTCTGAACAAGAACTCTCATATTTCTGTACGGAAATTGTTTCTACATAATGCTGCATTTTTTGTTTATACTGTGTCATTCATTCTTAGAATGTTTGGATGTGGAGTTTTGGAAAACTGTTGTTAAATAGTGTTAACTAATTAAAACATAAATTAAATTAAATGTTACATTTAATTAAAAGGCTTTTGAATGGTGCCACTTCGTCAGGATTGCTATACTTGTAGTGATTGGTATTCAGGTAGAGGCCTATGTAGCCAAAATCCCCCCCCCCCCCCCCCCCCCCCCCCCCCCCCCCCCCCCTGCATTGAGCACTTTATCTATGTACGATAATGCCTGCTACAAACATCAACATTGCTAAAAATGTGTAGAAATATTATTATAATACTCATTTTGTACGCAAATTGTGATTGCTTACTCTTGTTGGTCTTCTTGTTGATCATGTTGGGTTCCATCCGGCGCCTGCTAAATGGTGAGAGGCCCATAACTGCCCAATCATTAAGTTGAGCTTTATCCATCCCCATACCGTTGTCTGACACACACACCCACCATTTTCGCGGATCGTCTCCATGAAGGGACTACATCATTGAAAAGAGTTGTTAAAAACTTGTAAATTTTACGATAACTGAAATCATGAAAACTTAGTTTTTATAGGTTATAACGATTAAATTTATGTTGGAAAAATGCACGTACTTACTTACAAAAAATTAGTCAACATGCTTTGAGGGATTTTGTAACTTTATCTGAATCTAGCAAACTTGTTGTCCATTTCAATAGACGTATACAACTAGCTTTGTATTATGTTGGTGTTCTTTAAATATTATCTTAGTTGGTATATGTATGGTTTTTATTTGAAAACAATCAATTGTGACCATATAAATTGACTACAAACTCATGATAATGAGTCAGCAAATAGCCCTGTTTTATTTTGAATCATTACTTGCCCATACCTTATACGTTTAGTTTGGAATATCTACACAATTGGCATATTTTGAGAACACAGGAATATACATGTTATCAGCCATTGTCATTGTTGTTATGTAAACATATTTTACTAGATCCATTTTCAAATTTATTGTTAAATGTAATGTTCCAAACATGTTCCAGCTGCTAGGTTGTCAGTATTATAACCAAATGTAAACAACATTTAAAGTATAGTAAATATATAATCCATTGCGGATATAGTATCGGAAATAATATCGCTAATGATATTCGTTTGTCTCGCAATGTCAAACTAGGAATCTAAACGATCATGACGTTTTCGTATGCTACTGCAATACTTTGTCAAATGATAATATCGAATGTAGACACTCGGCTTTTATGCTCTACCGTGGCGACGTATCGTACGCTGGTTCGTTAGGCGGGCCGAACCAGTGTCCCGTTGATTGGTTGTTTGCCCGTGTGCACGGCCAATCGGCGTGTTCCGTTGTTGACCTATCAGGAACGCAATCGCTCATGCGAGATTGTGGATGTTGGGAGCCACGGTAGAGCATAAAAGCGAGTGTCTACATTCGATATTATCATTTGACAAAGTATTGCAGTAGCATACGAACGTCATGATCGTTTAGATTCCTAGTTTGACATTGTGAGACAAACGAATATCATTAGCAACATTTAAAGTATTTGTAACAACGATGCCATGTCAGACATTGGTTTGTTTCTGTCAATAGCCGGAGGTTCAAATATCATAAACTATTCGAGGTTTTGCATTTAATTTCAATGTTGTTGTTCTCTTCAGTGGCGTAGACAGGTTCTTACACCGGGGGGGGGGGGGGGGTGAGTTGGCCGTTTACCGGACCAAGACCAATTTATTCGCGGCCGAGACCACCTGCCGAAATATTTCGAGACCAAGACAATTGTTGAAAGTCCTCTCAGTGGGGGGGGGGGGGGTGGGGGGGGGGTAGACGTTAAGATGGTCGTGACCAGGCGGGCCGGAAGCAGTTTTTGGATTTGGGGGGAGGCAAATCCTATGGGGGCTCACGATGTTGTGTGTGTAGGGGCTTATGCCCAACCACTCTCACAGTGGTGCCAACTTTGAGCCAGATGCGAAGCGACCCATCCCGAGGAGCGAAGTGACTGAGCGGGGGTGAGGGAGGGGAAGGGGGTGGGGGGGGGGGGGTGTCCCCCTCCCACGGTAGGGAGCTTTTGCATTTTTGGACTTTGAATCTGGTGCTTGGTTAGATAGGATTTCGGGCTTACATTGACTGTATCTGGGAAAGCGTGTTATGATTTGATCGACCAGAAATTTTGAAATATATTTTTCACGAAGAAAAGAAATAATTGACACCTTAATGAATATTCACCCCAACACAAACACAAATATTGTATTTATAATAGCGTCATACACAGTTTCAACATCATATATGCCATATTATGTATGATCCAACAACTTAGCCAAGAATGAGTCCCGAGGGGCGAAGCTACCGAGGGCTGGGGGCAGAGCCAAATAGGGGAGGGTTTGGGAGGGTGTATCCCCCTCCCACGGAGAGATTTTGCATTTATATATACTTGAAATGGTGCAATTGGTGCACGTCACAATAGCAGCCAGAGCTATGCCAGCCTACATTGGAACTACGTGGCCCGGTATACAGAAACAAAAAATCACCCCAGACCATACGCAAGTTACACAACAAACTGAGATAATCTGTTCGAAAATTGAAAGTGGATGTATAAATTACTTTTTTAAAGTTAGAATTAACATGTCTTAGCTCATACAACTAATGTTTTCTTTCCCACTCGTATACAGATACACACAAACAAAATATATATATCCTTCCCTAAAACCTGGGGGTGGGGGGGGGATGATTGTTCATGTCATCCCCCCCACCTTGTGAGGTAGGGGGATGCATCCCCCTCATCCCCCCCCCCCCCCCCCCCCCCCCACCCCCCCCCCCCCCCCGTTGTCTACGCCCCTGGTTCTCTCAATAATACAAATTAACGTTGGTTTTTAGATAATTTATCACAAACTAATGTTATGCTTATACATTGCATGTTCATGTTCAATACATAATGTTCATTATCATCGTGGCAATCTATCTTAAAACAAAACGGCTGTATTTCGCATACCATTTGGACGTTTAATTTCGCGTTCTCTTCTGGTCTTTCTTGTTGCATCCATGGAGTTGTCAATGAGCTCAGCTAAAGCAAAAGCTAAATATTATGAACAGATAGAAAATTGGGAGAAAGATAAACATGGTATAATTTGCATTGACTTATATCTAGGATCATATAGTTTCTAGATTGATGTCCCAATTAGTAAGCAACATGCTCAACCCTTGAAGATTAATTAGTAAGAACACTAAAGCCACTCATGTAAACAAAGGCACTGCACAATATAACTAAAATGATTGGTCCATTATAGACCGGCAGCCCAGAGGTCTTTTGTGCATCGAAAAGCGTACTAATTTCGGAACATATGAATATTTCAAGGAGAATGTAACAAATCCAAACATATGAGTCTCCCGGGGTGTACCCTTGGATAAAAGGCTCCTTTGCACGTCCCAAAGTTTGGCCCCCTGGGCATTGTCCGATGCTTCTATCTTTTGCGAATGTACCGTGTTCAACATCGTTTTACTGTGGGGTCAGCGAATCCCGGCACAATGTGACCACTGACGCGTATGTGGCGTTTTCAGAAATGTTTTACTTTGGCTGATTTGAAAGACGAAATACACGTTGATGCATTGGGGGTTCCATCCCAAACCTCTTGCAACTGAACAAATATGTCTTACAGATTACAGAATGGATATTGATAAAACATTTGAATATGTGGATGTGGTGTGGCAAGATTGGTAGAACGCGCGCTTTCCGATCATGAGATCCCGAGTTCGAACCCTGCCCACAGCGTTTGTCCTTCAGCAAGGACAATTTATCCACTATTGCTGCTCTCTACCCAGGTGTATAAACGGGGACCGGTAGGAG
>JBAMJV010014205.1:0-26545 GCA_037951105.1 Echinarachnius parma
AACCTTCATCAATGCATTTTCTCGACACTATTATACAGCTCCGCCTATAGAAACCAACATGAATATGTGGTTGACCCAGGATCGACACCTTTGATCAATGGGCTCGTCAAATTCAAGAGTTGATCAATTTAGTTGAATATTGGCAAGTTTTTAATTGTTACCAGGCGCCCCCCAAAAAAAAAAATTAAAAAAAAATAAATAAATAAATAAATAAATACAATTTAAAAATAATAAAAATAATAATGAGCAAGCATGACAATCAAGATTACCGACCGCCAGACAGTTCGAGGCTAAATCGACAATATTTCAATGCAGTGATCAATCATTTTATCGCTTGACTAGTCATGCTCTGTGATAGTCAAACAAATACAGAGGGTTTCAAACATTATACCATAATCCCGAACTTAATGGAAAATACATTATTTCAAATAACATCTAAATACATATTACGATGTTTAAAAATTCGAAGGTAACCGATGTATGAAACCAGGGCAAGGTACATACAGTGGCGAAGTCATGCAGGAACAGTTCAAGGGGGCAGGCGGGGCTCCAACCTGTGAGCTGTCTAAGCCTCTGGCAAGGGCCCCCGGAATCTTGTGGAGCAGTAGCCAAAATGGCTAACAACCCCCCCCCCCCCCCCCAGGAGCCCCCCTTTCGCTACGCCAACGGGTACGTGCATGAAACTAAGGGAGACTATACAAACTAACAATTAATTTACCTGACGGCAAGAAAACTATTTTCTGCCCCCCCCCCCCCCCCAACCCCGGCCCCGCAGTCTTCATTCTGGACGTGTGCCAATGTGGTGCTTCTATAGCTATCTCATCGATGACACCGGAAAATTGTGCCCCCCCCCCCCCCCCCCCCAACAAAAAAACAAACAAACAACAATCGCAAAAACGGATCTACGCCTCTGTGTGGAACATGGCCCGTGTTCATAAAACCGGCCCGATATAGGCTACATTGCAGGGTGGGCCAACAAAAAAACGGAACGAGGCACTTCCCAAAATATAGTAACACAATGATTATGTCCATCGGAGTGTCTTTTCCAATGAAAAAAAAATAAAGAACAGTAATTTTTGTCGTGTAGTTTTTGTTTTAGGGCGCTGGGAGTGACACCATATGTCAGGTTCCCATTTTTGTCAGTGCCTGATAAATCGCACTTACATGTACTGCCCGTCAAAGCATCGAACAACAAGCAATTCACGCGCCATTGTTAGTGCGGGCTGTGTGCCGAGAGAATGGACATAGTTGTTTGATACTATGACGGCGGGCAGTAAGTGCGATTTATCAGGCACCGACTTGGTAAAAATTGACAAAAATGGGAACCTGACATGGTGTCACTCACAGCGCACTAAAACAAAAACTGCACGACCGAAATGACTGTTCTTGGTATCGTTTTTCATTGGAAAAGATAACCATTTTGTTACTATACTTTGGGAAGTGCCCCGTTCCGGTTTTTTTCCCAATTCAAATGATACAGTTAATAATAAGTAACAAACAGTTTCCCTCGTCCCCAACTAAGGCAACTATAGGGTTAGCCGGGTACCCACTTATTAAGTTAACCCTAGTTAGCAACTAAAAGAGCGTGTTTATATACTCTTAGCCATGTCATACAAAATAGATATACTATAATAAGCTAAATAGGCTATAGTATACAATCCATGGCCATGCGGTTATCAATGCTGAAGGTTGAAGAAACCCTTTTCTCCACTATAATGTATGATGTTGATTATGTTATCCACGCTGAAGGTTGAAGAAAACGTTTTCTCCACTATATTAGTATGATGTTGATTATGTTATCCACGCTGAACTTGGATAATACTGTAACTTTTCATATCTATTAATAAAGATTCTTATTTGTTCATAGTTTCCAATGTCATCAAATGGTTATAATTGAGGTCAAGGAAACGTTGAACATCCATACTAGTTTTTACGTTCTACATGTGTATATAACAAAAAATTATGTTTGTCTTAGTATGATTGTTTCTTTATATATCATGACTCGATGAATGCAATTGATTTTGTTTGCACCCCCCCCCCCCCCCCCCCCCCCATTCAGTCCGACCATAATACGCCACTGGATGAGAAGTTGTAATTAAGAGCAATTTGTGTATACATACGTCATCATATTATTTGAACTATTCAACTATTCAATGATTGAAACATGAGTAGGGAAAAATTTGTGATTTTCAGATATCTTCAACAATTCTGCACAAAATGGAAACCCATTATTTCATACAAAATTGCCCCTTCATAATTTAGGAAAAAACCAATAGACCCTAGTAATTATAAAGACTGATGTTTCAGTCTCGTGTACGGTAACAAAAATAACAAACAACATCAACAACAAATTCTAGACTGTGTAGTCACGTGACTTTTTGGTTTTTGCAGTGTGATCACGTGATATATCGATCCGAGGCTAGGGGTCTCTTTTCTTTTTGCAGATCACATCGCGACCGACGACGTCTTTTATCACAAAATCTTCAAAATGGAGATAAATCTGTGTCATCATGTTATCCTGATGTTGTTATGCGTAAGCCTTCTGTTTCGATCAGCGAAGAGTGAGATCGCAGGAGGAATGTTGTCCATGCAAGAATCGGAAACTCGCGAAGTGTGTTCATTGAACGGACTGTGGGCCTTCCGAGCGGATGACTCTCCCGGAAGATCGGCGGGGTTTGACGGGCAGTGGTGGTCCCAGCCGCTGAGAAAGGTTTGCCAAACAAATCGGCTTTAATAGCCTTTATTACAATCAACTTTTAATTTGATGAGTTCTAATTTTAAACATGATCTATGGTAGGAAATTTGGCAATAACAATGTTTTGATCAGGTCCTTTAAACAAAAATATATTATTGATTATCAAGTCAAGATTTCATTTTTTTAAAAGGGACATATTTTTGTAAAAACTGTTTTAGGGGCTCAAATTTATATTTGTATGCAGGCCTGTTTGTATGTTTTTAATAAAATCTGATGGTTATCTTTCTACAATTCTTAAAAAGAAGACAGAAATCAGTTAACGCAAGAGGGCGCCATTGAGACATAATCAGTAAAAAGTTACTAATAAAAATAAAAAGCTGCGACTTCTATTCAAAGGGACTTTATTTGCGTATACCGTGGGTGCTGGAGAACCCGGACGGGGGGGGAACCCGGCCAAAAAATGGACAGGGCTACCTTTGAAATTAGATTTGCCGAGAATGCACTGAACATGCGACTCGAAACTTATATCAAACGATTTATCTGCATATTGCTCATAAAATACATGTATATTGCTGTTCTGTAGTCCTCCTGGTTATCCAGAAAATCGCTTGAAAGTCAGTCTTTAAACTCCAACATTTGTTATTTTTTATTTTATTCACGATAATTTGAGATTACAATTTTGATAATCTTTATTCTCGCTTTTGTAAATCTACGCTCAGTAGTTCATTTCGGTAGAAACTTACACCAATTGGACCGTAATATCGCGGTGCCTTCGCTGATAAAAAATTATCGGTCAACGGCAAAGCGGGTTTCCGCACGGCGCGATTTCATGCACGAAGGTTCAATTTATCGCAGTGCAGGAGAACCCGGACACCGCGCACGGTGCGTGTACAAAGTCAATGACGCACTGTGCTATCTGTGTTGTGTGTGACTGTCCGGGTTCTCTAGCACCCACGGTATATATTAGCCATTTTTAAATGGATTTTGATTGAATTAAAAAATGTCTTGTGTTGAAAATTATGTGCATTTGCAATTCCTGCCTTAAGTTTTCTTCTTTCAGGTTTCTCTCATGTTTTCTCATGTTTTCTTCATAGTCATACATCTATACCCCAAACTCTGATAATACTGTTTATAAATGTATTCTACAAAAAATATGTTGAACTCAAACGAAGGATAAACATACATTTTTAGAAAAAAAAACAAAAAAACATGGGAGGGTTGTCCACAACTTTGCCAGAGTGTATTGCCAATTTGAGTCGCTCATAGAAAATAGCTATTTCCAAAGAGCCATAGTTTTCTTATTTCTTGACCGATCATGCTCAAGCTTTCAGAGACTATTCATCTCATTTAGTGTCATATAGTGCATACAACAATATCCAGGTTTTATTGTTCTTTAATGATACCCAAAAGTATCAGGAATTAGGCATTTATCAGTAACGGTTAGCAAAAATGCTAGCGTTTGACTTCTCTTTGATTTTCCTACAGACTGGACCTGTGATAGATATGCCCGTGCCCTCAAGCTTCAACGACATTACCCAGGATGCATCACTGAGAGACTTTGTCGGCTGGGTGTGGTACGAGAGGGAATTCTATCCGCCCAAGTCGTGGGTAGAAGCTAAACAAAGAGTTATACTCCGCTTTGAGAGTGCCCATTACAACACAGTTGTGGTGAGTCTAATCAGGCACATTTACAATGCAAATAGTCTCCACTTGATGGGGTACTCCTGTTAAAGGGGTAGGATTTGACTGAATGTAAAATTGTACAAATTCACAAAACTTACTTAGAACTCTTGCAGTTCTCATTGTATTACCATCGATAGAAACATGGAACAGGTTTAAGTTGTTCTAATTTCTCTTTCGTTATAAAGATTTCTATGATTGAAATTGTTGTATTTGCAAAATCTCCCTGATCCCCCTTGTTTCTATGAGAAAGTACATTAAGTAACTAGAACTTCAATATGAGAATGATTCCCTACAAGTCCTGACATTCATGAAATTTAATAATTGGTCCTTCTCGTGGGATCCCATGAGATCAATTCCATAAATTCCAGGGGGGTGTTTCACAAAGATCCTAAGTTGAACTTATCTCTAAGTTGGACTTAAAAAGTATGGAAAGCCATTAGTTTCTTTGAAAATTGTTGTAAATGGCATTTTTCAAAGGCATAAAATGTTGATTCAAACATTAATATTTTCTATTATCAAGGAGATTTCATGTTCTTGCTGCAACATTTATGAAAAGTCTAAAATTCTTGCTTTGTTGCTTTTTAATATTGTATTCTAACGCTACAAATGGCTTTCCATAATAGTTAAGTCCAACTTAGAGGTAAGTTCAACTTAGCATCTTTGTGAAACACCCCCCAGGGGAATGAGAGTTCAGCTTTTATTTTCAATTCGTCTTTTGTCTCTCTCAGTGGTTTAATGGCAAGGAGATAGTCAGGCACTCTGGCGGCCATCTTCCATTCGAGGCGAACGTGACCTTGCTGCTAAAGTTTGGCCAACTCAACAGAGTCACCGTAGCTGTAAACAATACCCTGACTTCAACCACTCTCCCTCCAGGGGCCATTACGCACTTTGATGACCCAACAATGTGAGCAAAGTTTTGTCTGCTTTGTTTTTGCCCATCAAAAAGGCTAAACAATATCTAGGCCAATTTCATAGTAATTATGATTATGAATAAATCAAACACCCTGAATACCACCACTCTCCCTCCTGGCAATATTACACATTATGATGACCAAATAGTTTTGTCCATTTTGTCTGCAACCTGTTAAAAAGCCGAAAAGCAATACCAATATCATTTGTTATGAATAACACATTTACTACAATTTGCCTCGCTGCTAATGCTTAGCCAACTCAAAAGAGTCACTAGATAGCTGTGAACAATCCCCTGATTACAACCACTCCTGGCAAAACACACTACAATGACCCAACAATGTGAGCAAAGTTTTTCAATTTTGTTCCTCCTATCCATTTACAAGGGGAATCACTTGACCAATTTCATAATCGCATGGAATAGCACAGGCATTACTTGTAGTCTTTCAATGACAAAACTCTTTCATGACACGGTATAAATAATTTTATAAAATAGATATGATAAGGGGAGATAATCATGATATTTTAACCCTTTCTATGTTGGTAGTTTTATGCACAATAGTTGAGAGAAATAACTAGATAGTCCAGTAAAAAATGTATTAAAATAAATATAGAGAGTTTTAAAAATAATATCTTGGAAGGGAATATATGTTGCTAATGTGAAGCACTGCTTTGTATACTGACTAGCAGTGTCTGCTCATACAACACAGGATCTTTTCAACCAGCACATAATACGCATACATGCATTAAGATGATTATGTTTTGTTTTGCCAGTTGCTTGCCAATTTAGTAATATCTATTAATATATGTTGTTATTAATTTTAGAAGGGAAGGTGTGTTGCTAATGTGCAGCACTTCTTTGCATACTGACTGGCAGTGTTTGCTCATGTACAAAAGTAAACACATACGTTCTTTCCCATCAGCACACAACTATATGATATTTGAATTACAACTTGCTTGCCAATGTAATAAGATATTTGACATGTTGTAGTATCACGATATCTAATTTCAAAAGTTCTATGTACGGTACAGTATACTGTTATAACTTGCACAGTATAACATTATATGTTCTATGTACAGTATGCCATTATAAATGTTCAATTGATTTGTGCTTTCACGAGTCTGCAATCAAATTATGGGTTTTTATAACACAACAATAACAACAAAATTAATCTCAATATGATGGCAAGCATCATCCGATTGGATTAGGGCACAGATTTTGCCTCATACCATTTGTTTTCAGTTCTGTCTAACTAAGAATACAGTATTTTATATGATCAGTTATTGTCTTCTAAATTATAATTTTCCTTTTTTTTTTCAAGGTTGTCCCTTTTGCATGATTGCATGTATATATTAATTGTAAACTTAATTTAAAGGCCACTTCATTGTCAATATATATAGCAATACTTTAATTATATTTCATTTATCCTACTTATAATGCGTACAAATTGTTTTGAACAACAGGATACAGAAGTATATATATGTTTCTTTATTTATCAAGTTTAAAGTCAAATAATAAATTTATATTTCCCCAAAGGTACCCACCAAACTACTTTGAGCAAGACTACCAGTTTGACTTTTTCAACTATGCCGGTCTTCAAAGATCAGTCAAGCTGTACACCACTCCAACGGTTTACATCAATGACATTACTGTTTTGACCAATGTCTCAGGAACGTTAGGTAATATTCTAAATTGTATTTAAACAAAATATTCCAATAAAATTAATAATCAAATACCAATGGTGTTATGAAATGTAACATAGATTCAATAACGAATGTTTATGTTAAACTCACTTATTTTTAGTGTGCAAATAAATATCAATTTTTGAAGGACAATTATGCAAAAGGTGTATTAAACCAGCCATAAGCATAGATAGACATATAAGGAAATCATGAATTTTATGATGCCCCCCCCCCCCCCCCAAAAAAAAACAATTTTTCTGATAATATTAATACAGAAATATGAAATGACTAGGATGTGTAATTATGAGCTACAGTCAAACCTGCTCTAGTGACCCCCTGTATATAAAGTCCACCTGCCTATAGAGACCACTATTGTTTCCCTAGAACATAATATACAGTCAAACCTGTCTTAGTGGCCACCTGTCTATAGCGCCAAACCTGCCTATAGTGGCCATCAAAAGTGATCCCTTGTAGAGGAAGCCAGCGTTATGGAACCTGTCTAAAGAGGTCACCTGTCTGCAGTGGCCACTTTTCTTGTTTCCTTTACGTGGTCACTATACACAGGTTTGACTGTACTATGAAAATGAACCTACAGGTGTGTAATTACCACCTGCTCAAAAAGGGCTTCATGGTCTGGTTTGACTATTATCTTATCATTTTTCTATGTAATTTTCAATATTCTCAGGAATTGTGAATTACTCCATATCAGTGGGAGGGGTTCCTTCATCCAAGGTGACAGCTGTTGTGGACTTGTTTGACCAATATGGCGCAGTTGTTTCTGCAGGAACAAAACTAGCAGGGACACTCCACATCAACGATGCACATCTGTGGTGGCCGTACACTATGCGGAATGACTCTGCATATCTTTACACAATGAAGGTTTGTATAAACACTTTCTTTTTTTATTATTGGTGAGGTGATGATAGGTATGGGAATGCTGTTGTAGACTGCATTGACCAAGATGGCGCCATTGTATCCGCAGGAACAATGCTCATAGGGACACTCCACGTCAACGGTGCACATCTGTGGTGGCCGTATACTGTGCACAATGACTCTACATATCTGTACACGATGAAGGTTTGTGCAAGTGTTTATTGGTGAGGGGATGATAGGTTTGTAACTGCTGTTGTGGACTGACAGATATGGCGCCGCAGTCTCTGCAGGAACATAACTCACAGGAACATTCTTTGTCAATGATGCACATCTTAAAGGGATCTAGTAACTTTGTTGACATGTGCAAAAAGTGATGAATGGTTGATGCAATGTATATTGTTGTTATCCCATATGTCCACAGGGTATTGTGTGAAAATTTCAAGTCAAATGGACATTGTATGGCCAAGTAATGAGCGAAAATGCAAAGTGATATTCAGTAACTCACTGCACTCACTTTGTACACGGGAAGAAAAACTCGCCCGGAGTTTTTCTTATCTGAATACTTCAATCATACATATCTTTGTAACGAAAGGGAAATTTGAAAAACCGAAACCTGTCCCGTGATGTTATTGTTAATAAGAATACAACAAGGTATAAGGGAACCGCTAGAATTAAAATTTTATTTTGAGGATTTGGACAATGTTACTAAGTCCCTTTAAAGGGCAATGGAACTATGGCTTTTGGCTATTATTATCGTTAAGATAGTGGACAGACATTTTATTTGATACATAACCTGGCAATTTTGGCCTCCTGGATCCCATGAAATTACGTGAACATACCCTCATTTCACTCATTCTTACGGCGGCAAAAGGTGATGGGAGCGGCCATGTTCTTGTAATTGCCGACATGCTTTGCAAACTCTGACGCGTGTGCTACGGGCCGAACAAAAAGCTTTTCACTGATTTGCAGACTCGTCAAAGCATCTACAAGTATTCAGGCAATGGTTTGAATTGTGCTATTGAATTGCATTAGTGCATGTCACTGACCGTATGTCTGCACAAACCTAATAATGGCGGCCTCCAGTGTTCGCGTGAATAGTGGTATACCCGATAGAGTTTTCACATACTTCTTCCAAAGCTGAAATCTGAGTCGGAGTAATGTTACATATAATAAACAGGCATATTACGATGTATACAGTAGGATAAACTTTATTCTTGAGTTGCATTGCCCTTTAAGTGCCTTGTACTTTGTAACCAACACTATTCTTTAATCAGCAAGCTGCAGTTCTAATCTCAATGTAATGGGTATTCTCATCATTTGGATCATTATTATTTGGCCAAAAGTTGTCTTAGAAAGTGAAGTTTAACACCTACAGGCCATACAAGTAGGGCACGTTCATGGATCTTTCCAAGGTTACAAAAGTTTGATGAACCTGTCACAATGATTGACAGCTCATTCTTCAGGATGATTGACAGGTGTCCCTGAAATGTACAAAGAATGCACTGATTCTTTTCTCTCACAACATAAACACACATCCTGTCACAACAAGGCAGGAATGTACTCCTGCTTGTTATTCTTTTTAATGATAAAGGATAACATACTCCAGAAGTATGCTCGCCCTTGTTAGTGGCTTGTAGCTGTTGGATGAAACTTACAAGGAGAGAATGTGAAGTAGGGGGGGATGAAATCTACAACCAATTTGTAAACAAAAAGGAATGTCAGTTCTGTGATGCAAGGAACAAATATAATGTGGTATTGCAAGATGAAATCTACAACTAATTTGTAAACAAGTTGGAATGTCACCCCTGTGTAACCTTGAACCTAGATTAACCAGTTCCCTTGGAGATTCTGAAATCCCCATAGACTTTGTACATAGCCTACTTGTTTCCCGTAGGCAAGGGGTCAAGCAAAAAATGTACTTAGCATTTCTGAGACTAAGAAATTAAATTATTTTTCATCTAAATTGCATTATAGACTTCTACTTTTAAGTATAAAAACAAAAACAAAATCAAGCAAAATATTAAAGGATTCTGGTAAAATTTTCAGTTGATTATTTAATCAGTATTTAAAATTTGTACAATTTCTTTTAATTTGGCCATGAATTGAATACCCAACATGATTCTACGTAGAACAAAGGGTATGCATTTTTTATATTTATGTATGATCAACTAGTACTGTAGGCGATTTTGCAGACTTCTCAAAGACCATCAACATATTTTACCGTCACCATGGCTTTGATTAGACTGAGGTACAGTCAAACCTGTCTAGAGCAGCCAACTTGTGCCACCAAAAGTGATGCTTGTAGAGAAAACAATCTTATTGAACCTGTCGATAGAGGTCAACTGTCTACAGTGCATACTGTTTTTGTTTCCTTTAGGTGGTCAATGTACACATGTTTGAATGTAATTAAATACATTAAAGGGATTTAGTAATATATTGTCCAAATCCTCAAAACTTATTTGGAACTCTAGTGGTTCTCTCATACCATGTCATATTCATATTAACAATAAAAGTATGGGACATGTTTTGGTTTTTCAAATTTCCATTTCGTTCAAAAAATATTTATGATTGAAGTGTTCAGATGTTAAACTGTCTGTGTGATAATTTAAGTTATGTACAAAGTAAGTGCAATGAGTTAGTGAATATCACTTTGCATTTTTGCTAATTTCTCTGCCAAAAAACATCCAATTAATGTGAAGTTTTCCCACTCTACATTATGGACATATCAGATCACACCAATAGACATTTGTATTAATCACTCATCACTTTTTGCACTTGTCAACAAAGTTACTAGATCCCTTTAAGTAAGAAATAGAAATGAAAATGCTTTAAATAATGTAACAAAAATGACTACCCGTCCTGGGGGTGTTTCACAAAGATCCTAAGTTGATCTTAGCACTAAGATGGTCTTAAATATTATGGAAATCCATTAGTGTCTTGAAACAGTTTTATAAAAGTTTAGTTGAAATGCATAAAATGTTGATTCAAATCATATATATTTTCTAATTATCAAAGAGGTTTCATGAATTTTATGAATCTCTTTGATAATTAGAAAATATATATGATTTGAATCAACATTTTATGCATTTCAACATAACTTTTATAAAACTGTTTCAAGACACTAATGGCTTTCCATAATATTTAAGACCATCTTAGTGCTAAGATCAACTTAGAATCTTTGTGAAACACCCCCCTGTTGAGAATGCCCTCCTGCGCTGGAGGGGGTAACCATCCAATTCCAGTCAATCCAGTGAGGGCAGGGCATGGTAGAGAATATCTTTGGGAGGAAAGTAGCCCCCTGTGTTAGTGCCAGCATGTCCCCAGACTAGTTCGGACTGAACGTGGTGCTGAAGGGGCTGATTCCCCCTTATCTATCATGCATAAAGAAATCTTACATTTATGTTGGGTATCAAACTGGTTTGTGTAACCAACAAGCATTTCTTCATGAACAAGCAGTAGTTTGTAATCTCAACTCAATGAATTTAAATATTTGGGGGATATCGGTATCATATAATTTGTAAATGTAATTGTTATATTTTTGTAATAGGTTGCAGTATTCTATGAAGGCACAGAGGACATCTATCGTTTGCCCGTGGGTATCAGAACTGTACGAGTAACCAACAAGCAATTCTTCATCAACGAGCAGCAGTTCTATTTCCATGGGGTCAACAAGCATGAAGATGCCGATGTAAGTCTCAAATATAATTGATAATAGCATAAAATACAGCTTCTACTAACATTAGATTATTAACTGACGAGTTTTCGTCCCCAACTGGAGACTTTCTCAAACCAAGTGACTTGGATTCATCACATCTCCGTGATTTTGTTGTACTGTGAGCACTGGGGTAAATATTGGTGAAACAGAGTAGCCGGTGTCTCTATTCAAATGAGGATTAAGTTTCTTTAGGGCTGAGAAAGTCTCCAGTTGGGGACGAAAGCTCGTCAGTTAATAATTTAAGGTTAGTAGAAGCTGTATTTTATGTTATGAGTCTCCCTAACCAATGAAAGTTTTTTGTATAATTAATATTGACATAAATTTTGATTTATATTTTGTTTGATTGCTGTCTTTAATGAAATGGGAAAAAATAATTTGTAAATATTTTTGTCAATAAAAATGCTATTTGAGGACAAGTGAATTTTTGTATGGAGGCTTCCAAAAGTAATTTTACTGGCCCAACAACCAGGCCACTAATGGGAAGTTAATGTGGAGCCTTGATTGATCTATAATGAATAGAAATTGTTCTACCAAACTTTATACTAAAAGATATGAGAGTAAATATAGGGCCTAAATTTTCGATCTTAGCAGAATCTTCGATCTTAGCAGAATCTTCTTCAGAGGCTAACTGACGAGTAAACATTAAAAACATAATACTATATACTAAACACAATACAAACACATGCATACAGCTAAGGAAGGGTGCGGAGACATAGAACAATAAAGAGGCTGTGATCGGCCAATCAAACTTGGCTGGGATTGGAGGGAAAACACAGATATGTTAAATTGGTAATATGTATTGTTCCTTAGTAATAATTTCAGTGTAAGCTTGCTAACTGCCACTATTAAATAAATCCATATACGTGTAGTATAGCGTATTCCAATTCAGGTCATATCATCAACGTTAACTGTATCTTCTGTTTTCCTTGTTGCTACTGCTCAGATTCGGGGCAAGGGAGTTGACTACCCCCTCATCGTAAAGCACCTGAAACTGTTGAAGTGGTTGGGAGCTAATCTACAAACAGGCCATCTTATTTCAATATGGTATCTCAATTCCGAAGGTCGCATCGTCAACGTTGACCGTTTATTCTGTTTTCTTCTTTCCTACTTTTTCAGATTCGGGGCAAGGGAGTTGACTACCCCCTCATCGTGAAGGACTTGAACCTGATAAAGTGGTTGGGAGCGAATTCCTTCAGGACCAGTCACTACCCCTACTCCGAGGAGATCATGGACTTGTGCGATCGGCACGGCATCGTGATCATCGATGAGAGTCCGGCCGTGGGAATGCATTTGTGAGTAGTCGCCAAAAAGTGATCTTTCATTGTTTTTAGCAAATGTTACAGGTCACAGGCATTTCTGACTTACCTGACATTGGTTTGAACCATTACCCATGGTAATTACATTGGTTCTCTACAAAAAGTAATTTTCTGCTTTTCTTTGGCTCATACCGAGCAACTTTGTGAATGAAACGCTAGAACACCACAAGCATGTGATGGCAGAGCATATCTGGAGGGATAAGAATCTCTCCAATAAGTGTTTTTATGCCTCCGCCAACGAAGTGGCCGGAGGCATTATGTTTTCGGGTTGTCCGTCCGTCCGTCCGTACGTACGTCCGTCCGTCCGTACGTCCCGTTTTCATTCTCGCGATATCTCAAGAACCGGTTGACGGGTCAATTTCAAACTTGGTATGAGTGTACATATTGGGGTGACAATGATCTGATTAGATTTTGGGGTTCATGAGGTCAAAGGTCAAGGTCACAGGACTCAATATATGTAAAAAAATGCCTTGTTCTCGCGATATCTCTAGAACCGGTTGACAGATCAAATTCAAACTTGGTATGAGTGTATATATTGGGGAGACAATGATCTGAATAGATTTTGGGGTTCATGAGGTCAAATGTCAAGGTCACAGGACTCAATATATGTGCAAAAATGCCTTGTTCTCGCGATATCTCTAGATCCGGTTGATGGATCAATTTCAAACTTGGTATGAGTGTACATATTGGGGTGACAATGATCTGATTAGATTTTGGGGTTCACGAGGTGAAAGGTCAAGGTCGCAGGACTCAATATATGCCCAAAAAAGCATCCTTCTCACAATATCTCAAGAACCGTTTGACGGATCAATTTCAAACTTGGAATGAGTTACATACACATCAGGGTGGCAATGATTGGATTAGATTTGGGGGGTCATGAGGTCAAAGGTCAAGGTCACATGACTCGATATGTATGCAAAAATGGCTTGTAATGGCAAAATCTCAAGAACTGAATGTCAGATTTCAATCTATTTCAATCTAACTTGGTACCCAAATTTTTCTTGGGAGCCAATGTAACCATCAAAGTTTTGGGGTCTATGGTCAAGGTCACAGAACTCAAAATATATATATGGAAAAAAAAAAAAATTCAGTGCACGTTATTTTGGGCTTGATATTAAACATCGCGTCATAGCAGAGGCATAATTTTCGACTGCGCGCAGTCGAAGATCCATCTAGTTGTGAGTGATATTATTTACATTCTGCATATTAAAAATTGTATTTTCTTTCTCTCTTTGGGGCAGACCGAGCAACTTTGTGAACGAAACGCTAGAACACCATAAGCATGTGATGGCAGAGCTGATCAGGAGAGATAAGAATCGGCCCTCGGTGGTCATGTGGTCAGTCGCCAACGAACCATTCACGGCACAGGCTGAAACTGGACCTTACTTCAAGTAAGTCCCATTGTGTTACTCCAAAAACAATTTGATTAAATCTCCCCATTCTTTTTTTTTTGTATGTGAAAGAAAACAGCCACTGGCAGTGTTTGGCTGAGACTAAAAATATGTCTCTAGACAGATTTGTTTTTATTTTAGCAGTTATCATTTGAAACAATTATCACTATTATGATCTGCAAGAATCTTCAGGATTGAAGGAGGCAGATTAACCCGAAGAAGAAGAAGATGATAATAATGATATTTTTCTGTGTAATCCATGATAAATACATGAAGTATTTCAAGGAATAAATTCCTGCCAGGTCCCAATTTACTACACTTTTACAGCATTTCAGCTGCCCTTTTCCAAGCAATAGCTATGGTAACTTTTGAATTCTCTATGCCTATGAGCTGCTTGGAAGGAATGCTCCCTAGCGAGTGGAGATGGTGCACACAGTGTGTGTTGGCTGGCATCGTATCCTATGACCAGGGTTATGATAGTGTAAAGCGCTTAGAGATAATTGTATTATATTAGGCGCTATATAAATCAAACTTGATGTTATTATTATTTTGTGTTTGCATCTATTACCACAGGAGTGTCATATCATACACCAAGGGATTGGACCCCTTTAGACCAGTGACCTTTGCTGCCAACGACCACACTCCAGATAAAGACCACGCTGTAAGTTTCAGAACTATTTCTGTTAATTTCAATGCAATATTATATTGAATGAATAAAAAAAAACAGCAACAAATGGGCATGCATCAAGGGAACCCATTCGATTTCTCAATGCTGACCAGCACGAGCATAAAGGTTCTAGCTTAACCCTAACCTCTAATTTCGCGATACCAAGTTTGCGACGGCCGGGTGTACCGTTCTAAAGTTACGTGACCTTTTGTAAGTCAGCGTCGGCCCGAAAATCGCTTAATTTTGTGATTTGTGTACAAATCCTATGGAAATTGACTTTTTCCTAGAATAGACAAAACCTTCATTATTTTTCATTCTGATCACTGCAATCATTTAATTTTGGGCTACAAATGGTTGAATAATGGTTAATATTTTATTCCATCGAAAAAATATATAACAAATATTTTTAAAATGCAAAAAATTCGAAAAAAAATGCAATTTTCGCATAATTAATTAGCTCTAATTAGCATATTATAATTAAAACAAAAAAATTAACTATGCAATATTGTATGGCTCATGGACATCAGAGTTTCGGTTGCCAAGATCTTAGGGGGGGGGGGGCCCTTTTAGCCCCCCCCCCCCAGTTTTTTAAAGGTTCAAAATAGCCCAGTCTTTTTAGGGTTAATGGTTAGAGCTTCGGCCAAGCAATCTAGAGGTCTCCTGTTTAGCTCTACATTAAAGTTAATTCGAATTTTAATTTCAAACTAAGATATACGATTTGTACATTTCCGTTGCATTTATCTACAGGCAAAGTATGTGGATGTGTTGTGCCTGAACAGCTATATCTCCTGGTACAACCACCCAGGTCACCTGGAAGTAGTTACCCTGCAGGTCAACCAGTATCTGTCATCCTGGCATGACTACTACAACAAGCCAGTCATCGCGACTGAATATGGAGCTGGAGCCATTTCAGGATTTCACATGGTAATTATTTGCATAAAATAGATCTAAAGGCTGGTATTCTACTGAATTAGTTCAGCCTAAAGTGCTGAATAGATTCTCTCTGTCAACCAGTATCTATCATCCTGGCATGATCTACTACAACGAGCCAGTCTTTGCGACTGAATATGGAGCTGGAGCCATTTCTGGGTTCCACATGGTAGGTACACCATCAGCACCCTTCCAAACCATATATTATGTATAATACATGTTGTGCCACGGCTTCGCTACAAGGACACGGTCAAGCGGAACCTTAAAGGGTACCACCACCCAAAAATAATATTCTTATTATAGAAAGGTACCATCTTTAGAATTCCATTCCTTCAACAAGTTCACAAAAATATGTTTTCAGAAAAAAATATATAATTGGAAAACGCATCACCATTCTCAACCATGCGTTCATGCGGTCTGAATTGCGTAGACTATATGCGTGCAGAGCCAGAGCGTACTGTGCAGAGCGAATGAATCATCCGGGAATCTATTGACGTACGCATGAAAGCATTGGCGCACTCGCAAATGCTTGGCCCGTATGGAACCAGGAAATAGCAGTGGTTCCGTAAGTGGTGGAAATTAATTGCTTTGTTTATGAATTACACAACCCTTTGCAAAATGTTGGGTATCTATTTGATATCACAAAACGGTACCAAAACATATAATAATGTGTTGTCCTTTGCCTGTTGGTCCCCTTTAAGCGGAGGCAAATTGACATCAAGACTTGGACAACTGCTGCAGGCCAGCGAGCTGTATGGAGAACAGCTGTAAAGTGAAAGTGAAGGCAGTCATTGTCGCTTCGCGACAGACAACTACTACTGCTACATGTTGTGCCTTACTTTCTGTTGCAACGTAGGGCTCTGGTAGCTCAGTTGGTAGAGAGCTAGACCGTGCACTCACCATCCCAAACGCTCAAACTCACTCACTCACTGGTCAAAGGTTTCATTCACTTGATAGTTTGAAATAAGGAACAGTCTTCCTGAATATATCGGTTGAAGACTGAACATATAGTTAGCAACAGCTCACGGCAGCATGTACATGTGTGTTTTCCTACAGAAAACACTTGACCTTTGAACTTATACCAGAATGGCATGGTATCTAACTTTGATACTGCCTTAAACAAGCTATGTCTAGAAGTTCAGTCATTTCTTTTTTTCCCACTATCAGCTAGACATGTCACCATTGACCTTTGACCTATAACCAAAGAAAAATGTTAGCCAACTACCACACTGCATTTGACAATTAAGTCATGTCAGGATTTCCTGAACCGGTCTTGAACTTCTTTATCTATGTTTTACTCTTCCTTAGCTTTTTTAATGACCTTTAACCTTTGACCTTTAGGACCCTGCAGAGATGTACACTGAAGAATACCAGAGAGACTTGTTCGCCAACTTCCACACTGCATCCAACAAGTCAAATCAGGACAATACATTGTGGTTTTACTCTTCCTAATAGCTCAGTAAACATTTTAAAAAAAATGATATTTGACCTTTGACCTTTAGGACCCTGCAGTGATGTACACTGAAGAATACCAGAGAGACTTGTTAGCCAACTTCCACACTGCATCTAACAAGTCATATCAGGACACTCGATTGTGGTTTTACTCTTCCTAATAGCTAAACCTTTTTTTAATAATGATCTTTGACCTTTGCCCTCAGGACCCTGCAGTGATGTACACTGAGGAATACCAAAGAGACTTACTAGCCAACTACCACATTGCATTCGACAAGCTACGTCAAGACTTCCTCATCGGAGAGCTGATCTGGAATTTTGCAGATTTCAATACTCAGCAAAGTAAGTAGAACATGAATGTTATGACGTGTAGATGCATGAAAGGGATCTAGTAACATTGTCCAAATCCTCAAAATCCAATTGGAATTCTAGTTCCCTCATACCTTGATGTATCTGTATTAACAATAGAAGCATGGGACAGGTTTTAGCAATCGCGATATATCAAGAACAAGTCAATGGATTACCTTAAGTTACCTGTATGTATCTTGAGGAGCCAATGAACTTACATGTATTAGATTCTAGGGTTATGAGGTCAATGGTTAATGTCAAATGGTTGTTTTTATACATGTATGTGAAATATGTGTGCTGTCTGATTTATTTTGTCATCATTAACACCCAACGTGCCAAGTGCTTGCATTGCAGTTACTGCTTGGATGCCACGTGATCGATTGCACACAAGGGCATTTCATTTTCAATAGATTCCTTTCATATCCCCCAAAAGCAATTTAGCTGAAAAGAGGTTTTCTCATTTAAACTATTGAACGTGTTGTAGGATGTGAGCTTTGACCTTCCTATTTAACACATCTCTGTCTTTGTTCACATTTATAGAGCCACAGCGTTGCGCAGGCAACAAGAAAGGGATCTTCACCAGGCAAAGGCAACCCAAGATGGCCGCCCATCAGCTCAGACAACGCTATCACCGGCTCATTCAAACCCTGGGTTGCTAATGTGGTACTTGTTATAAATATACACAGTGGAACTCCGTTATAAAAAATATTAATATAAAAATAATCTTATAACTAGGTAAATTTTATCGGTGCAAGCTCTTAATTCTTTCGCTTTTTATTCTTGATACAACAAGGTATAAATTTCATGATTCCAAGGTCCTTGTTATATCGAGGTTCCACTGTACTTTTGATTCGGTTCGTTCTGATTTTGTTGCGAGTCCTTGGCTTAGTTTTGAATCCATGAGAAAGTGCACTTACACCCCATTCATATTTGCGTCTAGCACTGGCTCAGAACTGGCTTAAGCCAGTACTAGACACAAGTATGAATGGAACTGTCTAGCCTAGCCTGGCATTATCGTGATGCTAGACAAGGCTAAGCCACTGTTATCGTAAGTGTGAATGGGTAGTATTTGCGTCTAGCAGTGGCTTAAGCCAGTGCCAGGCCAGTGCTAGACGTAAGTATGAATGGGATGTTTGTAAGGACTTCTAAATGAGATTCATGATTCCCTGCTCGCATACTTAATTATTTTGTCCGGCCTTCTTGAAGGCCCCTACAAGAATATTTCTATGGGCCGTCCGCATTGAATTCCACGGCCAGTTCATAGCAGCAACAAATTTGCGCAGATTTTATCCTTTTCAAAGGGCCCTATGAGAATATTTCTATGGGCCATCCGCATTGAATGACACATGGTTTGGCCACGGCCAGTTCATAGCAGCAACAAATTTGTGCATGAAATGGTGCACTTTTATTTAATACTGGGCTAGTGTTGGCGTGAACGCAGTGTCCTTCCTCTGCGCTGCCCATTGTTTAGTCAATCATGAATTTGGCTTTAATTTTAAATTCTGACAAACTCTTAGATCGATTCACTGGATATTTCAATGATATGTCTTCATCTTTATAGGATTACACCATATTTTCTGCAACTTTACAAACCTTTAACCAATACTCAATGATATCTTTAATTTGTCATTTGGATTCAGAAGTATCCAGAGACCAGGGGTGGCGCGAGTTTCATTGTCCACTGAGTGTGCGTTATCTTGTCTTACGCGCTACTAATTTTTGCAAATATACATTGCGTGTATTATCCAATGGCTAAGACAGGGTAGGGGCAGTCTTATATTTTATGAGTGCGCGTTGATCCAAGTGCAGTTACAGAATACGTCTTATCTGAGGACAGGTGATTTACATAAATTTGCATACCTAAGATCAACTTCTTGGAGTTGATCTTATCTTCTTAAGAGCAACTTTAAGAGCAACTTGCAGAATACCAAAGTTGATCTTAGGATCAACTTCACCTCCTAAGATCCTTACAGAATACCACCCCTGGCATGCCAATCAATAATTCATTTAGTACCAGTAATTTAGATAAATGAAACATTTATTTAATTTTTTTTAAAATTAAACTATCTATAAGAAGGTAAGACATATTTTTAAATACAGTAAATAACACCTTGAGCCATTCCATGACATACAGCGGCGATTTCTTATGTGACATTCTTCAATATTTGCTTTGCAACAAGATTGCCAGCGAATAATGTGCAATTGTATTTTTGATATACATGTACGAAAAAATGGGGGACAATTTAATAATATTTTACTGTGGAAAATGTTTTTGCAGGAGCTTTTGGGGAGTATTTTGTGGGGCTTGATTTTCTTGAGCCCCTGTATATCTTTATTTTTTTCTTTATTTTTAAAATCTTTTTAACTGTATATATTAAAGAAATGTGTATTTTCCAACAATATGTCCCGTAATAAATATATTCTAGCCTGTCCTGAAAAGCACTATAGTGTACAGTACTGAAATAGGTATGTAAGGAAATAAAATATACAAAAGGCTGATTAGTTTTTACTCAATTGTATTTTTACCCAATTGTATTTTTACTCAATCGTACATGCAATAAAGTATGATACAGGTTGTGTGTGAATCAATCAAGTTTGTTTGAAAAAACAAATCTTTTCTTGTAGTAGTCTGGTTTTAAAACCATTTGTATTGCATGTAGGACCACTGTTGTAGTAATTGCTTCATCAAATGCTCACTATAAAGGCATAAGCTGCAGCAAATCTCCATAATTGTATACTCGTACAATCAGAATTCACAGGATTGCATGAGTTGTGTTGCCTTCGTTTTAAGTTATGTTTTGAAATACAAATTCTTTATCTTGTTTTTATTCATCAAAAAATGAAATAGAAATTATGAATAGTAGAAATTCAGAAAATATTTTCACACCTTTAAAACGAGTGCAATACATACATGAGTTTTAACTTCAATTTGTTTGTTTTAAATATTCATTATTGTATAATAACCATAATTGGACATTCAAAAGTATTTTGTTCCTGTATTCTTTGTGTTTTCTAATCAAGTGATACTGTATGTTTCCATATATTTCTGTATTGAGATATTTAATACATTATTTTTCTTGGGTCTTATTCATGTATTCACCATATGTATGTGTTTTTAAAAGTCTTTAATAAATATTTGTACGTGGTACTTTTTATCATACTTTATAATGCATTAAATAAATTGGCTTCTTGTTATTAAAGTGTCATTGTGAAGACAGAATCAAAGAGAGATTATTTTTCAGGTAAATCTATATTTTTAAGGGAAATACAGATCCGTTAAAGTGATCAAAACCTTGTCAAAATTAATCCAAAGCATTGATTTGGTACTTTTACATTTCTCTTGTACCTTGTTGTTTGGCTTTTGGTAACAAAAGAATGATGTGGGTTTTGATTTGTCAAATGTCTACCTAATTATGAAAATATTAAAGGGATAGTTGAGTTTTAGTATAGAGGGCGCTACACAAAATAATTTTTTTGTGAGATAATGAAATACCGAGTAAGAGCATACAATTTTAATGAGAGATTAAACTTTATTTGATCAAAATCGGTTATGAAATGGCTGAAATATCCATAAACGAAACCATTTGTAATAAATGTGGGGCCCCGCAATTATTAGATCATTTTGAACCAGCCGTTAAGCAAATTTTTTAAATGCTTCCTCTTTTCAAAAATTTACACGAGGTTTTAAAATAAAAAATGGTTGAAACCAATGAGTTTTTGGAGAGCGCCCTCTTGAGTTTTAAAGGCTCTTTATGAATGATAACAGGCGTTTTACATTTGTAATTTCTCTTCCTTTTGAGCATGGTGGAGTTATAACTATTAGTTTGTAATGTAATGGTGCAGGTTTTGGTTACTCAAATTCAGTTTGACCAAAATTGTACTCTCTTAACAAAAACTCAAATATCCCTTTAATGATTGATTAAAAAAACGTCCCAGGAATGCTTTTCGATAGTAGTCAAAATCAATCAATTCTAAAATCGTACATGAATTAATCTACACCTTTTCACTAGCTATAGTGTTCTTTTTATATGAAACTATCAAGCATCTTTCAGAAAAATGTTACAATAATTGGTAAAAGATTGAAATCTCAAGTACCACGTACTTTTTGAAGTTAATGGATCACTCTTTTAGAAGAGGGTTTTAACTGTACATCTTGGTTAAATGATGGAGGAGTACACAAAAGAATGAAGAAAATAAAACAATGACTCATCTGGCAATTAATGACTTTATTACACAACACATAATCATGATAGAAAAATAATTCAATTGTTACAGCGGTATTTGTACAACGTTTCATAAACAATTAATGTAGACCTTACGTGACATTTTTTTGGTGAGTTTTGTCATGATGAGACTATCATAATACCATTCTGGACAAATCGTGACTCCTGAGAATCCGATGGATACTATGAAGTAATCTATCTGAGAAAAAAAAAACTATGGAAGTAGTTTGCCTCACAATGTTTTGTTTTGTTTTTGCAATGGACTGTATAGTGACTCCCTAATACCCTCTTCAAACTTTGTTAAACGGGGGTACATGTATGAAAATGCCCATGTAATTGTTTTACGTGCTGTACGAAGTAAGACCATGAAAAATAAATGGTTGGATTGGCGTAGCCCGCCCGCCCCTAAAAATACCGGCGCTAATGCACGCCGACCCTAGAGGTTTTTTCTGAATTTTATTTTTAAACAAAATAATTTAAAAAAATTAATAAAACAATTTAAAAATTGCAATAAAATTTGCAATTGCGATGTGTTATGTGTGTGTTTATGTGTATTTGTGCGAAGAAAAAAAAAAAAAAAAAAAAAAAGAAAAACAAATCCCAACCGACCTACCCTAATTTTTGGTTGCCCGTTACTTGCCGGGTTTTTTTTGGCCTAAGTATCTATGTGTTACACTGAAAACAGCGTTTGGTTGCTAGACATTTCTCATAAAGTGCTAAAAAAAACTCTCTTTGATCATGTATATGTATTTTCTCATATCCTCAATATACATTAAAAATATATATTTGACAATATGTGCACCAGAGCTTTAAACAAATTAAGACAGAAAACCCTGTCTCTTGAGTCTTCAGAACTGATTCAGACGTTTCCCTACGTAGAGTATAATTTGTCAATTTCATCAAAGTATTTAAAAGAGGCAGTAATTTCTGACATGTAATGTATACACTAAAGCTTGAGTCAATATAGGCCCTGAATGTTCGATCCTAGCAGAATCTTCTTCAGAGGCTAAAATGACGATGGTACATAGAGAACATAATACTATATAGACAAATACACATAGACAGCTAGAAAAAAGGAGGCGGAGACATGCAACAGTGAAAATTGGGAGAGGGGGGGGGGGGGGTGGGGGGGGGAGGCAGTGAGTGCCCAATCAAACTAAAGCTTATAACAATTATATACACAAATCTCAGCACCGTTTAATTAAACCATCACATTGCCATATATAAAACTAAGATATGATATACGCAATAACATGGTTTTAACTACATAATCAATACTTTTCAGTACTGTTAGCAAGGATTTCTTAAAGAATTAATGGAAACAACAAAAAAACATGATAGCCATGCATGCTATTTCAGATAATGTCTCTTAAATAATATTTCTGTATAATTATATTGACTATGAAAAATAATTTTGATTAAAAAAAACATGAAAACACCATTTATGAATCAATACTGTAAGTTGCATACAAATTGTGAAAATGAAAAAATACACAAGGAAAAAGTGAACATATAGCAAGCCTGATCAAGTGCAAGACAGTAAATGCAAAACAATCCTATAACATCTTACAACATCAATTACAATGATTATGAGATACAAAAATGTACTCCATTATTGCTCCATTTGGTGATCGTTTATATACAAATATTTGCATCTGAAAGTAATTATACGAGAGAAAAAAAGCTAAGAAAATGATAATTGAATGTTAAGGAAAAACAGAAGGTTTTGGCAAGAATATATATTTGTCTTTACCAAAGATTTCATAAGAGGATGTCTTCACTATAAGACATACAGAATATGACATGCCACATCTTTGAGATGTTTTGAGAAATTTGTTAAAATGAATAGTTATATACGAATGGCCAAAATACAATAACAATATAACATTTTTTTTCTCTAGGTATTTATAAGGAATTAGCACGAAGTTTGTCTGTATAGGTACGTAATCTCATAATAAGTACACAATACAAATTTTAACCTCCGAAATGGTTGGCAGTCATCTACAGCCTTCGATAGCGTTGTGACCGGACTTGGTTTTTTCTACCATGTCAACATCTTCATTAGATAATCATAATGGTACATTGAACTCTTATCAGTAAATGGAATTCTCAACTCTTCTCTTCTAAAGAATGATACGAAAGGAAATATATATGTCAAGAAAATAACTTTACAGAAAAGGCAATGCTCGAAATAAGCAAAGGCCAGCTTAGTGCCCAGGGGCACTACAAATTAGTGCTAGGCCACAACATTAATATCACCGGCCCGAATAGACAACCAAATATAATAGAACTTTTAATGTTTCTTTGTTTGGGGCCACCTAATTCAGGTTTTTGGCCACTAGAATTGGATAAATCTTGTTTTTACTTGCCCGACTGGGCCAAAAGGCAAAAGAGTTGAATTTCTAGCATTGCCTGCCTGAGAAGGGAATGTTGAGATGTGATTTACTAGATGCCGCTGAAGCAGATGTACTTTATATTCATTGTACTCGTTGATGCCGTACTTTGAGCCCTCGATCCCGATCCCGACTCTTTGACCCGCTGAATGCCGTCGCTTCGGTCGATATCAGTCCCTCGTTTATTCCCACCATACCCACCTCCAGCCGTTCGGCCACCCGCCAGATCTGGCCGATGTCATTGGAGAAGAAGTAGCCCGCTAGCCCGACACGGGTGCTGTTTGCTATAGCTAGGGCCTCTGCCTCGTCTTGAATCTTTTAGGAGGAGAATGGAGAAAGAGAGAAGTTCAGAAAATTTCATAGGAATTTCGTTACACTTGTATATTTTATTTTATCTTGAATCTTTTAGAGGCAAAAAGATAATGGCAATTACAGGAGAATTAAAGTGATCCAGGTAAAGTGTCTAACTCCACGAAAAATACTTGGAGCTTCCTCGTTTCTCTTCTGCCGTGTTGTTTAGCTTAAGGTAAGAGAATAATAAAATAGGGTTAGATTTTTTCAAATGTCCCTTAGTATGAAGATAATTATCATTGAAAATCATTATTTCAAAAGCGTAGCAACGCTTTTTGATAAAAAGTACAATTGCCGTAGCTGAAACACGTCCGGCCAGCGCGCGTGGGAACCTTCCCGACACTACTGAACTTTGACTGAGTCGCGCCGCAAATTCCATGAATTCTGTACCGTCTGTAAACATGGGTGCGGATATCGTCAAATGGATGATTATTACTGCGACAAATCTACGGCAGGCCATCAGTATTGGGTGATAAAATATGAACTCAATATTCGTTTTTTTTCACTAGGTAAACAGTGTTCGTTTTCTTTCAAAATTTCACAAATCTTTCAATTGTATTTTACAATGATATTATACAGGATTGAAGTCTCAAATGTCATTTTGTGCAATATCTGACACTTTACAGGGATCACTTTAGTTTCACAAATGTTAATGAAAATATATATATACATGTATTATATAACACTTGTTTGAACCTCGACATGATTCACTTTATCTCTATTTCTTAATTTTCTTGAATCTTGTAGGGAAAAGGGCAAACAATAAGAGGAGAAGTGAAAACAATATCGATGGAAATTTGTCAGTTTTATGAACCTTACTATGGTTTCCCATTCTTTTCTAGAATGATGTACATTTACTGTAGAATAATAATTACTTTACAACAGGTGCAAGGGGTCCGAAGGTCTCTTCGCGGCACACCAGAGCATTCATCGGTACGTCGCGGATAACGGTGGGTTCATAGAAGGTACCTCCGAGGGCGTGTCGCTTGCCCCCTACCAGCAACTTGCCCCCAAGGGCTACTGCATCCTTCACATGTTCCTCCACCTGATAATGAATGAGATATGATCATAATGATTATACAATGTTCACTTATATTTAACAGGCAATTCCAATAACAATACATACCATATTACTACCCTGGCTTTTGCCGAGCTGCCTTAATAAGGCCCATGAAGCATTTCAAGAAAACAAATGTTGTCGGGTCCCCATTTACAAATGTACTACACCAGGGGGTGTTTCACAAAGATCCTAATTGAACGTAACACTAAGTTGGACCTAACTATTATGAAAGCCATGTGTAGCCTTGGAATAAAATGTATTCAAAAGCTAAAAATGCAAGTGTTGTGGACTTTTCATAAATTTTACAACAAGAACATAAAATCTTGGTGATAATATATCATTATGATTTGAAGCAACATTGTAGGCTATGCCTTTTGAAAGAACTTTTTCAAAGGATTTCAAAGAAACTAGTTGCTTTCCATACTTTTTAAGTCTAACTTAGTGTTAAGTTCAACTTAGGATCTTTGTGAAACACCCCAAGTTTTGAGGGCAGCAATGTGAATTGTATGTCTTGCTGAAGGACAATACTTTTGAAGGATTTGAAGGATTACTTTTGAAAATGGGAACCCCATGATTGGAAGTCAAGCCAGTGGCGGACACAGGGACACAGGGGGGGGGGGTGGGGGGGGGGGGGGGGGGGGGGGGGGGGCCAAAAAAACCCCAAAAACAAACATTTTGGACTAGACTGCCTCGAAAAATTTTGGTCTCGGCATCGAACATTTTCTACGACTACCCCCCCCCCCCCCCCCCCCCCCCGCTTACAGGATTCTTAACCAATGGGTCCTGATCTCGGCCTCTAAATTTGGGACTGGACTGGTCTCGGTCTGAAATTGTCGACATTTTTTGTCTCGGCTTT
>JBAMJV010014206.1:0-20704 GCA_037951105.1 Echinarachnius parma
CATTTATGTTCCTGTTCTACCATGATTGCCAAAATTTATCTCGGGTCACGATAATAATCTATCTAGCTTAGTTTGTTGGGACATTTACAACTTAATTTAAACATAGTTATATTTTAAAATTAAATTGCAATCGAAACAATTATGATACCAGATGAATTCTAATCAAGAGCTCCGCATGTTCATGTTAGTATCTCAGTCCGTCCATGTTAATGCTACTGTAGCCTGGCGATCACACCCGGGGTTCGGGGACACGTACTTTAGATTGGACCAAAGACCGACATTACTTAAAGACAAATGAGTTTCACTATTTTCTAATTTAACATTCACCGGAATGTATTATTATAGATTTGCTGAGTGTCTGTTTGTGTTGTTTGTTTAGCAGTGAATCTTGTTGTATTGACGCTCATTACCAGTCATATCAGTTATGACATTTTCAATAACGGTGTTCATGATAACACTTTATTAACGAAATCAAAATAAAACACTATATTAATTTTAATCAATTATAGACAATTATTCAGCTATGTTGTAGCCAATGAAACATTTGTTTTGATATTTGTCTTCACCCCTTGCCTTCACCCCTTGCCCTTACATGCTGTATGTACCACAGTCCATGGGGTATCAGAATTTCGAACGGAACGGATTAAATAAAACAGATTTAGAATACGAATTACAAACATAATGAAACAAATCTTTAACATTAGTGTTTGAATTTTTCCGCAGAAATATTAATTAGATGATGGTTAGTAGGTTATCATTGTAAAACACAACTATTAGATTATACATACTAAATTTTTAAAAAATTCTGGCAATGTGTCAACCCTATCCTTGCTTGCCGTTTGAAAATCAAGAGGAACAAGAGGTTTGATAACAAATATCATAGGGTAGTTTAATTAGTTATCAACATTGTTACCTGCCTACAATAAATACAGCTTGCAAACAAAACATCGGTTAGCATATATTCTTAGCAACCAATATAATATCTCCACGAAGGCTCATGTTTTAGATAAAAAACAAGACTTTGCAGAGTAGACAAGACCTTTATCATGATGAAGACTGGTGTTGCGGTATCATGGGTGAAACCAGAGGTGACCAAGGAGGCTTTATGGTGGTGGGGGATGGGGTGCGGGAATATAGTGGAATATAGGCTGTTGGTGGGGTACGGGTCCATTTTAGAAGGTGCAAACATGAACGTCAGACACATATATCATGTCATTACAGTAACATTTTCAAAGATAAATCGCCGATACCTTTATCATTTTTATGTAGAAAAACAAAGGCTGCACTAATTATAATCTCTGAAAACTTGTTTTGATACTTTAATTTACCCCTTGCCTTGTATGGGAACCTTGCGGGCTATCTGTAAAATCAATGGGAAATCATAATCGCGTGGGGAACGGATTACAAAATATAAGATTAGATAATTATTTGAAATTACAAACTTAATGGACAATATTTTACTAATTGCGGCGTTTTCCCCATAAAGTATTAATATTTCGCAAAATATGTAAATGATTGGTTATGAACATCTTTGTAAAAACTTTCATTGGATTATAGAGACTAAATTCAAAAAGATATAATGATATAAAGCAATTTTTAAATGTCTGTTTGTCGTTTGAAAACCACCAATATCGTAAGTGTAATAACAAAGATTACACTTGTATAACAATTGGTTAAACATCGTGGCTCTCTTAAATTAGAAACAGGGTGCAAACAATACACGCTCCTTAAAAGCAGGTAAAGTTGATGAATAAAATTTGATCTCCAAATAGGCGTTGGTTTATTGACGTTTTATGAGATGTAAACAGGACTTTGCAGTGTTGAATCACCTGATTGCGATGAAAACTGGTGTTGCGGTATTAAGGGTGCATTCAGGGCAGAAAGCATGATGATGCACATTTGACTCGTCTTTCATGTCATCACCATAATATTTTCAAACATAAATCGCCGATGCCAAAATGTAGGAACACAATGGTTGCTCTGTATAATCCATATGCCCATAATAAATAAGATCCACCCCCCCCCCCCCTATGCTTATAAATGCCGATTTCCATATTAAAAGGAATAATACAGTTGCATGGAATGGCACAGCAACAAGCTTTACAAATGTATACTATGTACGCCCACACTACAATGATAAAACAATGTGTTTCTTGCGAACATGCATGGTATCAATCAATTTTATAGTCCTGTTTCATTTCCATTCTTTAGCTCCAGTCCACCCTACAATTGTTATGGTTATATATTCCGATCTTCACGTTAAAATAATAGTACAATTGCATGGGATGTCACAGTAAGCAACACGCTTAAAGGGGTAGTTTAGTTTTGGTAGAGAGGACGCTGCACATCACAATTTGTTGTTAGGTAATGAAAAACTAAGTGCCGAATTCGAGAGAATACAATTTTAATGGCAGAATAAACTTTATTTGGTCAAAATCGACCCATAAACGGCTAAAATATCAATAAATATATCTGACCCTATAATTTTGTTGGGCCCAAATAATTAGAGGTTTTTTTTTTTTTTTTTTTTTTTAAATGCTTGCACTTTTTCAAAAATTTTCAAAAGCCGTTTTTTAAATAGTTGTTGATGATCTCTCTATTTAATCATTACTTCAATAAAACATAACATGCATAATTTGTATGAAAAATGGTCCTTAGTCGTTTGTAGTGTTGTATACCTTTCGAGCATGGTAGAGCTATAACTATTAGTTTATAATGTTACTGTCCAGGTTTGGTTATTAAAGTTCAGCCTTACCTAAACTGTACTACCCCTTTAACAAATGTAACGAGCCAGCGGAGGGGCATCGAGGGAAACTTAGATATCCGGTACCCGTAGTAAAGGAGTTATAAATTAGCCAAGGGCAATTTACATGACTTACACGACAGCGTCATATTATCTGATGCGTGATGATATTATAATGATACATTAACTTTGTACAATGCCATCATTTCTTGATGTACAGAAATACCCTTTTAACTTATCGATTCGCCAAACATACTAGTGAATTGGGTTTTTAATTTATAATGTCTTCCCTAGAAAGTTTATGAATTATTAAATTGAAAAGGGTTCCTACACGCAGTCCCGCATTCCGAAGGTATTCAAATCTGAATGCAATGTTCATGTTTTCTTGTATTGGGTCAACATCATTTGTGTTTATGTGTTTATTACGAAAGGGGATAACTTTACAAAAGTACTATTAGATATTTAAAGCATTTACTACTGCTGCAAATGAACCGTGTTTTGTTATTTCGGTTGCAACGGTCTATGTTATGTCTTTATATTCTAGGTAGATAAAATTGATTAGGGCCTACACAAATTAAACTTTCAAATTCAATTTTGGAAGAACGCATTTCTAAGAAATGTATTGTAATCGGGAACTCGACATGTTGTTCTGACTAACATCTTTGCTCATGATGCTCATACTATATAGTCTGGCCTGCGTATATAGCTAAGTTGCTTCTAATACAGATACAGATATTACACTTTGGAAATATAATCGTTAATACAATAATTATCATAAGTAATGCATTTCTAATCCGAAGCTTTATTTCGTATCGTGCTAGCATCTCCGTCGATGCTGCTACTGTAGCCAGATGATCACAGCGCGGGTCTAGGGACGTACTCGTTGGAAGCAAGACCGAAACGAGACAAGTAAGTTCACCTTTTATCCATCGCTCCATTTTTATCTTGAACTACTATATTCGTTTTTGTGTAGCAAAATTCTCCAGCTCACTTTGCTACTTGGCTTCTTATAAAACTTGTTACTTAATCATGTTACTAGAGTGGCTCCTACTATCGAATATTAATGCACTTTGAAACCATTGGACTCTACGAGAGATAGGAATGGTGCTATTTTACTATTTAACATGAATATTGTTAGATTACATTTCATGTCATTACATGGTAAGTTGTTTTATATCCTTTGGCGCTTTTCGTGATGAGGCATTTACACATGAAAAATTGGCAATGCGTTATGTGTAAATACACAAACTGGGATAGCAAAGTTTACGTAAAACTTAATGTTAGTAACTAGAAATTGTACGGTATCATTGAAAACTCAAAGTTAAAATGAAATGATGTTTGACTGGTGGTAAAACATAATTCAGTTAGAGGGCTTTTTTCATTCAGAGAGCAGCCATCACGTCAAGAGGGCGCCCTTCAGAAACTTCAAGTTTCAATAATGTTTGTGTTAATGTGAATACGATGTTTAGTTAAATAAATATTAAATAATTATTTGTTTTTATTAAATTTTTACCCATTTGGGTATACTTTTAGAATTGTGTAGGATTTTGTCAAATAAAATGTGAATCTTAACATGGTATTCTAATCGGATATGTATATTTCAGTTTTTGTATGGATTTCTATTCAAACAAAATTAATGATGTCTGTAAAATTGTGTGATCTTGTACCTTTCATTACCTCACAAAGAAATATTTCTGAAGCACCCTTAAAACTCAAACAATCCCTCAATACATGTGATAGCATGTCACTAAGAGATTTCAATACATTTGTCACAGACACACCCACTCATACAGCCTAGTTGTAAAGTATATTTCCAGATAAAATAATATAAACAATACAGTTAAATTACCTTATCGTAACCAATGCTCCCCATAAGTTACGGCATGAACGGGCCTCGATAAGGGCGCCGGCTGAGTCGCTGATCACTGACAGGTGTTGCATGCAAACTGACATTTCATACCACATTAAAACGATCTAATCACATTGTCTTACTTAGAACTGTGGCAGGTCTTACACTTCTGTTACGTTAAAAAATAATTGTAATTGAAGTTTCCGGATTTTATATTTTCCACTGGATACTTCAACCGTGAACAAAGTCATTGCATATTGTATTGACACAAGTCAACTCATGACAACAGGCCGGAAACAAACCAAAAGCAAACCAACACGTTTGGAGTTGTGTGGGACAATCGGTATGCTGTCGGTTTTAGTGTCACTTTGGGTTCTATCTGCTGTCGGATATGGTTTGTTTGTTTCACGTGTAAACAAATTCAGTGTCATATGTTGGGAGGAGACGCATTTAAAAAGAACATTTCAAGTTTTAATCAAACTTACAATGCAGACAGAACGGAAATACGTCAATATATTCAAAAACATATCTGGGTTCCACGCAGGCCGATACTTCACCTGATGTTGTGTGGTTATGCTTTCAATTGATATTATGGACGTTGGCTTGTTATAAATTATAGCATCAACCAAATTATGTTATGGTATTTGGTGAAGTATCATGATGCGGAACAGTAGGACCGGGAGACGAATGTATATAAACTGAGTTGGATAATTACATAAGAAAGTGTATTTGTCTTAATCAATCGAATGATGATATGGTACATCTAAAACACAAATATGTGACAAAACGGAGTACAAACACCCCTTTCGTTTCGCCCTTGATCGTTAGTTTGCACTTGAGCCGAGGACCCAGCCCGATGAAACTGATCAGCATTCTCACCACTTATATTAATATGACACAATATTTCATGACACAATTGAGCTGTACAAACGCATGATTATTTCGTATTTCCTTTACATCAGTGTACCACCATACTTCAAATGCCATTGCTCTTCAGAATCCCTGAATGTCAGTGGCGTAGCTACGGGGGGGGGGGGGGGCACGGGGGGCACGTGCCCCCCAATCGTTTGGCAAACAATTAAAGGCAAAGGTGAGTTTTGGTAATTTCCAAAGTGCCCCCCAAACAAAAATTGTAACGGATTTGGCTGATTTCTATTCCATATGAAAGATCATCGAAAAAAACATGGGAAATAATAACAATTCCCATTGAAATGCTCTAATTGTTGTGAAATTTGCTTTCAAAATATTATATAAAAGTGGTTGACGCCCGGGTATCACTTTTTAGAGAACGCTAGCGCGAGTCGCTAGCGATTTAGGTCCTCCATAAAGAAAACTGAAACTAAATATGTTTGTGCACGCTAATTGTGCTTAAAACTATACATATGATACGGTACTTACCAGCAATTCACTCTCCAATATGTGATCCAACTATCGGGTGGATTAAGATTATGATTTTTCCCTCCATTCTGCAAAAAATCAGTGATATACATGCGCCTCATGGACATCTCTCCGTGTATTAGCGCGAACGAAAGGCGAACGAACGGGTCTTTGCAATACATACTACACATACTATACTGGCTTTGCAATACATACTACACGTACTATTATACGGTATTACCGCGCACTGCACAGTCCCGTATTAGGACCTAGAACGCTAGTGCTTCGCTCTGGCGTTGTCTAGAGTTAATTTGACACTTCGTGTTGTAACGGCTCTTTTTGAATGATAACGGAGGTTTTACTTTGCCGTTTGTAATTGTGTATACTTTTTGAGCATGGTGAAGTTATAACTATTAGTTTGTACCGTAATCGTGCAGGTTTTGGTTACTAAAGTTAAGTTTGACCAATACTCAACTATCCCTTTAAATAATGACGACCCGACATTAAGCCAAGTGTGTCTATATCATACTTTATTAAATGTTTGATGATAATGATGTTATCAACGATAATAAAGAAGAACATAACAGTCGTTCTCTAGTACTAGCAATAGCGCACCTATATCAGTTTTAAGAATCCTTCTAATATAGCGCCTTATGCAAATATTCAGTCCCGTGCGCGAGGATCGACGCTCACCAGAGCGTGTATAGGCCTAACAAACTTCCTAGCGCATGATAAATCGTCCATCATACAAAGGGCCTTTTTAGAATCTTGAATCTGCCTCCCACTTTTATAGATAATGTTGGCAATTTGACGCCTTCATGCAGGCTATAAAGGCGCATAGCTGCACTACGTAGTCCTAAATGTCTAGGTAAAGACAAACTTCCTTTACTAATTTCTTTACTCCAAATGCACCCATTCCATTAATTCATGATGCATATCTAGGCATATTGTAGCGAAACAGCCCTTGAATAATGGCTGGATTCGCTAGATAATTTATGGTAGATGGGTAATTATAATCATTGGCATAAGGGATCGATTATGGGTAATTAATGGTTAGAATTATGGTTAATTCACTGTAGAATTAAGTTAGGATTAAGGAAAGATGTTATGGACTAGATGTCTATGGGGATGATTAGGGACATTTATTATGTATAAGATGGGACAGTGTAGTAATTTATGAGGGATGGTTAGTATTTGTTAGGGAATTAATTGTGATTAGGATCGGGTGATCGATCATGGGTAAGTAGAGATCGATCATGAGTTATAGATTGAACGATCATAAGTTGTGATCGATTGTAGAAACGTTGTAGTATTAAGTGTTAGTTGTCCATTCGGATTAGTTAATTGGTTATAGTTTTTATGATTAGGATAGAGCCTGATGGTTAAGTATTGGGTTGATTTAGTAATTAGTTACCGAGTAATAACCATGGGAAATGGGTAAGGATTGGTAGAGTTATGATTACTTGAAGATAATCAGTAATTATGTAAGTTAGAATAAATGTTGAAGTATGAACGGCAATTAGAGAGCTCGTTCGCTTCGTGAAAGTTGACGCATGTTGCCTATGAAGTGCATGCTAATAAATTCGCATGTAAGCCCGGTAACCTCACGGATTCAGGTGTCTTTATTGATCCCTTGAGTAAAGGAGGTTACAAACCCTGTTGTATGCTTGAACGGGTGTCTGCTGCCAAATGATCGTTTGTGATGGTATATGAGCAGAGTGCTAGCTACGGCATTTTCGAAGTCTAGTTCTGATAACTGACTGGGCCGTTAGGAGTCGGAGTGGATATCACAAGACTCACCAAGAAGTCACCGTTGGACTGGAAACGGGATTCTTAATTGAATATCGCTGAGTCACCGTTGAACTGGAAACGGGATTCTTAATTGAATCTCGCTGAGTCACCGTTGGACTGGAAACAGGATTCTTAATTGAATCTCGCTGAGTCACCGTTGGACTGGAAACAGGATTCTTAATTGAATCTCGCTGAGTCACCGTTGGACTGGAAACGGGATTCTTAATTGAATCTCGCTGAGTCACCGTTGGACTGGAAACAGGATTCTTAATTGAATCTCGCTGAGTCACCGTTGGACTGGAAACAGGATTCTTAATTGAATCTCGCTGAGTCACCGTTGGACTGGAAACAGGATTCTTAATTGAATCTCGCTGAGTCACCGTTGGACTGGAAACAGGATTCTTAATTGAATCTCGCTGAGTCATCGTTGGACTGGAAACGAGATTCTGAATTGAATCTTGCTGAGCAACGAGGGATAACCTGGAAAGAGGTACACAAGAGACCACACCCACGGGAGCAGCATAGGTCGAGATCCCCATCCAGTACGGTAGAGCCAAATAGGTCGTAGATTGCGACCAAACGAACTCACGAATATCGAGCTCGGAATAATCCTGGCCGGAACCGGTGGCGCGTCCAACAGTCGGCGACAACGGCATCCTGACAAATTCCGAAGGAACCGATCGTTGGACTTCCCGCCGTCCTTTTTCAACGAAGGGTTCGTCTGTGGTGCAGAGTCGCGCCGGTACCAGAGAATCGAAAAGGGTGTTCCGCTACAATATTGTTGATGATCATGATTGAAGGAGCACCAGTCATCTTCTCCAGAGTCGACATCTGCATCAGTTGAGCATAGGCCTACTGAAACTAACTCAAGGGACCCGTGTCATGGGTCTAGCCACGCGGTATTTGAAAAGCGGGCGACAATATGCAGGCAGGGGACGGGGAAGGGGGACATGCCCCTCCCCCATACATTTGAAAGTGGAGGTGATTGTTGCTCCCACTTTGTAATATGCATACAATACATGTATGTTTGATTCTATAACTACGAATCATATATTTTGGTCTCGGGTATGCGCCAAATCCCACAATTTAAAGCTTAAAATTTGTAAAAGCTCCCTACAGTGGGAGGGGGACACCCCCTCCCATGGCGTCGATCCTGGGGGGCAGGGGTGCGGTCGCCCCCCCCCCCCCCCCAATGAAAATATTAGGGGCGAGAATATCATCTAGCCCCCCCCCCCCCCCCCACCTTCCCAATAATTCCGAAAATGAGGAAGAAAACATCGAGTGATATAATGCCAAAGAGGGGTTAGACACAGTTATCAATAATAATCAAATAATAATCTTCAAAATAGCTGTTTATTTAGTTTGAAAACAACTGTAATTCTCGTTTTTTGCCGCGCGCATACTGTTTCTTATATTGCAAGTTTCATTTCAGTTGCGGGAAGTCACCTTTCGAACTGTGTTGGGCAGTGTAATTTCTCAAACGCACACCTCAAACGAAATTTATTAAACCCTCATCTATAGCACACTATAGAACACAAATCAAATTGGAATATCATGTCCCCCCACATTTGAAAGTGGAGGAGATTGTCCACTTCCTTTGTCCTTATGTATGTTCGGTTCCATACTTATATGCTTCATATTACGTGAAATGTCTGTCTTAGGTGTGCACCAAATCGCACAATTTCACGCCCAAAATTACAAAAGCTCCCTACTGTGGGAGGGGGACACCCCTATCACATTTTCCACCACTCGGTCGCTTCGCTTCCTCGCAATGTCTCCCCTCCACTTTTGAGAAGTTGATGTCGCCCTTGCTTAGTTTCATTGGAGCTCAATGCCCTAACTATATCGATGGCTCTATAGGACAATAATGACCAGTGGTATTTTAAACACCAATTTCAAAAAAAATTCCACACCCTCCCCCAAATAAGTGTAGACAAGCACGGATATATACGACGTGAGCGTATTTGAGTCTGGTGTGTGTGTACACGTAGGTTCGATTGTGTTTGTATACTTTATCATGAGGAAAATGATTTAAGTCCTCAGTATTATCAAATTTCCTTCCAAAGTATGCACCAGATTGCATTATTTCAAGTGAAAAATTGCAAAAGCTCCCTACCGTGGGAGGGGGACACCCCCATCCGTTGACCCTCGCTACGCCACTGCTGAATGTATTACATAAGATTCATTCACCATGCTTACATTCTATACCAACGCACGATAGCTGAAGCAAATTAGTACACATTATATTAAATGCATTATGATATCTCCTGACAATATTGCGAGCATTGAGAAGAGCTTTCTATCTCAGTTGGTAGAGCGCCGGTCTAAAATATCCGTCGGGTTTGAATTCCTGGGAAGCCATTTTTAAATTGTTTAATGTTCACTTGTATTTATTACAACGAGCATCACAAACGTTTTACTTTTGTTTAACCAGCATGGCGGAAACAAGCACACCTTCTACAATTGAGTTGGACGACGCATTGTGCAAAGTTGCAGACGCTTTCACCGACAACAGTCAGATCGAGAAGTTGGGGAAAGAACTTGGCTTCTCTGTTTCTGAGATTACAAGATTCATCGCGACAAATGTAAGGGGTGCTCACGTGACAACTGATGGTACTAAGTACATGCTCCGTACGTGGTCGCAGGGGGTCGGGTCATCGGAGGTCTTACCTACACTGGTCATCGCGCTGAGGGATGCTGGCTTCGAACAAGTTGCTGAAATAATCAAGCACGGTGTCATCTGTCCCCATACTGCAACATGTAAGTACAATGCATATTAAGTAGAGATGTATTATGAGATATCTATCTATATACTGTATACAATGCTGAAATAATGCTCACGGTGAACACATGTTGACATGTCTAAACATAATTTCGCCGTCTTACATAAGCATAAAGAAAACACAGATGTCAGCATTACTGTTAGATTTTGACCTAATGTATAAACTACTTCACATTATCGGAATATGTAAAATAGAGAAACTGAAAAATAACAACAAACACATAACGACCATTACATTCAAAATGTTCCATCACCCTCTTTGCGAAAATTCAAATGAAGTTATTTCGGAAAGGGATATTTTGTTGATGAAAATCTCAACATTCTTGTTCTGAATGTATTTCATAATAAATTTAAAGGGACATTGCCACCAATTATGAACATGATGAAGGGTTGGTGTTTTGCTGTGATTCGATATGTTTACTGAGAGATGTGTGAAAATTAATTGATAATGGTTGTCATATGACCGAGATATGATCACAAATACAAAGTGATAAACACTATACGAATTTCAAATTGTACAAATAAAATGAGGTTATAAGAACTGTTGGAGTACTATATAAGTAAATGTTGCTGATTTGGGGCAATGGTATTAGATACACAACTACAAACAAATAATATATTCTTCTTTAAACTGTCTGCCAATAGCACCGTGTAAGTACCGCTGCATCATTAACGAAATAGTTGTTCATCTCTTACTTTTTCTCAAAAATGTAATCGAAAACAAAATTATATTCATGGCATGTATGTAGAAATATGAAGCATATGTTCAACAATGTACTCCTTCTCTTCTGTTGAAAGTTAGGTGGTGTTCTATCAAGTTAGTGTATCATGTATGTTGTTTCGCTATGAGCCCCTATTCTGTCAATTATCCAGCCCGACCGCTGACTGAAGACGAGGAAAATCAGTGCAGGGAAGATCTAAGCCGGCACTACTCAATATTCCTGAGCGACGTCAAGACGGACCCTTTAGACCCAGACTCTGCAGTTGACATAAATTCTATCTACACCAACCTTTCCCTTCTTAAAGGCTCTGTGGAAAGGAAAGAAAAGAATGAAACCTTTAAGAGTAGAACTCCTGGATTTGTCAGAGGGCGTCCTTTCCCGAAAGAAAACAATCTAAGTAGCATGACAAAGGAAAGACTCACACAGGAAGATTTCCGGAAGATACTTTCATCACGATCACCACGAGTTCTGCTCGTTGGAGAGGCAGGTATTGGGAAGACGACATTTCTCTCAAAACTAGTAAATGACTGGATGGCTGGAACAGAACTCCAGGCCACCAAGCTTTTATTTCGAATCCCTCTTGCAGAAGCAGAGAGCCAGAGCCATGCTTCATTCGGGGAAACCATCAAAGAGTACCTGTCAGATAGAAACGACTGTGTGCCACTCTTAGATGAGCATATCAGAACAAACCAAAGGAAAGCTGCATTCCTTCTCGATGGCCTGGATGAGTACAGTGGAGACATCACTAAGAGTGACCCAGGCAACGCACTGGTCCAGATCATGAGAGGTGAGAAGTACAAGGAGGCGGTGGTGGTAGTATCCACTCGACCATGGCGGGCAGATCAAATTGTAGGTAACAAGAAACTCAAGCAACTGTATACGTGTGTGAGTATTGAAGGGTTCGATGAGGCGAGTGTGAAAGAGTTTGTGTTAAGGTTTTTCAAAGTCGATCACAAACGAACGAACGGTGTTCAGTCTACTGCGGATGATGATCAACCTACTGCGAAGCATGAATGGGATACTGCGAATGATGATCGGTCTCCAAAAGAGGTTCAAGCTGCGAAGGGCGACCATGAAGCATGTGCAACTCTTCTGCAGTTTCTTGAAGAGGACAGCAAGGAAGGAGGGATATTCACCTCTACCATGGCGTCATATCCCTTCCTGCTTGCGATGCTCTGCCATATGTGGCGCGATCCATCAAGGCAAGACAAGATCAGGACCCTCCAAACGGTGTCTCAAGTCGTCGGGGAGATGGTCGTTACACTTACCGAACGTTTTGCAGGGAAGATGGTGGAAAAGGTCTCACAAGATAAGGAAGATTTAGTCTACGAAAATTGCATTCACAGTGTCACACGCTCTTTCGAGGAGGTTGGTCGCATCGCCCACGAGGGAGCTTTGGTAGATGACCTTAACATCGACACGGAGACACGCAAAAAGTTTTCAGAGTCCATAGACATTGCGTTCAAAGTCGGCATTCTTACCGTGGAGAAGCGAAGGGCAACCGCGGAAGCACGCAGACGAGGAGGTAAACTTACAATCAACGAATACAGGTTCCCGCATAAAATTACGCAGGATGATCTGGCTGCTGTGTACCTCGAATCAGTGTACCAGAAAAATCCATCCGAATTCAACAATTTGTTAAGCGATTTGCTGTCGAGGAGTAATGGTGACCTGGATAAGTTCGAATATATCTGGTATTTCCTCGCTGCACGTGGACATGACGTAGGTAAAGCAACGCTGGAGTTTCTACTAGATAATGTCACCGATCGAGATTTCATCGTGCGGGTCGCCTTTGAGTGTCACAACAAGGATATCACATCTCTTATCACACGCACCTTACTCACTCAGAGGAGCTTGACTCTGGACAACAAGCGATCATTTGCTGCGCATCTCCACGTTCTGGACACCTCAGCCGCGGTAAGTGTCGACACTATGTGGTGTAGTTAGTATTGTTTTATTACAATTTTGAACACAAGTATATTTGCAATAGTGAAAACCAAAAACAGTAGGAATTAATATCCGTGCAGTGATACATAAATTAGATTAGTTTTTCTTGATGTCATTATTTTGGGTTTGACAATACAGTAGTTGAGGCAATTTCAGAACGTTTTCTGAATTTCTGGGCATACTTAACACTTTGGGTGCTAAGGATTATACTGCTTCATGGCATTTGTGTGAATTGTGTTGTCAAAAATGCAAGTTTGACACATAAGGGATTTCCGAAGGTAATATTTCGAACTTCAATTCAATATATTCAGTTTGATCTTAAGATACGTCTAAATCATAACATATAACGCTGTTCACCTATAGCACTGAATAGTGAAAATGGAAATTGATTTCAGATCGTATCACATACTGCCCGTTGATGTCAAGTACAATCAAAATCGTCCAGTAGCGCTTTCCAATTCAATCATGAATGTATCTTCATTTAGGGGCATTTAAAAATCCCATGTCAAAGCCCATGTCATTCCACATTAATCATGTTAATGACAAGCTAAACAAAAAGGTACAAATGAAATGAACACTTGAAGTGATTCAAGTCGAATCATTACACAGTTGATATGGTCATCAAGAGAAAACAAGCACAAATACCAACTAGACAAACTATTAACAATACGTTGTGCAAAACAAGTGCAATTGAGTAACTTTATTAATGTACATTCTTTGTATGCAAACTGTACCCATAATGATTTATATTACGTACAGTAGTGTGCGCCATTCATTGAGCTCTCCCTGACAACAATGTAAAAATTACTCTGAATGCATGACACATAACACCTCCCTCATTACTCTTCTCCCTGCTTTAATCCTATACCTCAGGATACTGTGTTCATCAATGTTCTCCCTGAGAGTAAGATGCTGGCGTGCACCGCAGCTCAAACCATCTTCACACAGGACAAGCTACGCGCTGTCGATATAGATGATTGCGGGTCATACAGCGAGGAGTTCTACGCAGCAATGGACACGGAGACAGTCACATCGATGTCTCATGTATGATATAACTAGTTTTAGATACAAAGCCGTGGTTTATGTTTACATAATGTTTATGCCAGGCAGGAACAGCAATTTCAACTCCGTTGTTAAGTGATCAGCGATTGATGAACATCATTACTTAGTTTCTTTAAGTACATTATTAACTAGATATCTTAGTTAAACCATGAAAATGGAAAATGTGAATTACGACATAAATACAGAATAAAAAATTAACAAATAAAAATGTGAAGATGGTATCATGATTAGTGAAGCATATTTTATTATTATTGTGAAGTGTAATGTTAACTGCATACTCTTGCTTAGGTCCAAGCCCATCGCCCATGTCTCAGAATACATTTATATACTGGGGCTCGGAGGTACATTATTTTGGCACGATTGGGTAAGCACTAGTTCGAAACCGATCGATGCCCCGGTAATTATGTGCGTAAGCAAGACTTATGCTCTTTACTCAGGAATATAAAGGTGTACAATGATATGATCTAAATTAGACCTGCACAATCAGCAGCACATGGCTAGTATGATCCACGGGGAGTTGAGAAAATACACACACACATTTTTGTGCAAGAGTTTGAAATTTTTCTGATGACCATATAAGTAATATTTGCAGGAGTGTCACATCTCGACACACATGACTGCGCTTTATATGTGGCCATTATTAATAGTAGTCGCAATGATAATTATTTATGTATTAATAGTACTTGACTTATAAATACATACGCTTGTCTACTCCATACAGGTTGAGAAAATTGCTGTTGTTTCGTTGATATTACTAAAACATAATCGCGACTAGTTCCGCTGTTCTCCAAATGTTAAAAGTGGACATTACAATATCGACGAATTATCTCAGTGTGTTTGAATTCCAGATCAAAATATGACTTTAATTTATATCCACACTTTTTCTTCTTCTCTAGATTGATGTACATTCTTAGAAACTCGCGTTAATATGTACAAAATATACAAATACAACATGTATGTACCATGTGAATGTTCTTGTGCTTCTTTGCTTCAGCATCCTGACACTATTTCCGCACTTTCTGCTGATTCTCCAGCTTATACTAAATTAGCTTGGTGCACCTATAGGGTTGCCCGCCGCTAGTATGCTCCACGGGGAGTTGAGAATGTGTACAAGATAATTTTACGGGTCTGAACTGTACCATATGACATGCAGGGATAATAACAAGCGCATAGAAGCTGTTCTGCATTAGGCGATATATAAGTGCGTTATTATTATTATTATTATACTATGAAGTGACAACATGGGAAGCATGACATGAATATGAAATGAAAGCTTGTCTACTCCATACAGGTTGGGAAAACCAGTTACTATAAAGAAGCTCTTGCATCGGTACCAAGTTAGTTTCCATGTAGTGCAAATGAACATATATAATAAAAACAAAACTTTCGTTTGTTTGAAACCATGCAGGTTGGGATAATCATTAATCTGTCATCATGGTGACAAGTTCCGTGCCTCAGCAATATTCCCCTTTCTCTTTCTTTTGAATGGTCTCCGTATATTATGAATTTACCACATGAAAACAGAAATTGATACAAACTTAACACTTGTTGCTCACTCCAAGCGGGTCGTGCAAATCTGACATTTTGAAGACGATCTTATCTAGTGCCTCAGCATTATATGTTTCGGGAATTGCAAAATTGGAAATAAAATAATCACAAATAACAATTATCGTTTGTTTTACTCCATACAGGTCGAGATAATCAGCCACAATGATGACAAGCTCAGTGCCTCGGCTTCCCAGCACTATGCCCATGCTCTCTGCTCCATGACCAGTCTACGTGTATTGGAACTGCAGGACATGGAGCTGCACGATGCCTTCTACGAGACCATGGCTCGTGAGGCGCATCACTCACAGGTATTCTCACTCACTACAGTGTATCTATAGTACTGGTAATCCAGTGGGATGCGAACCGAAAACAACACTGTAAGTTTAATACGGATTTAAAACAATCTACGAAATGTGTATTTGTTATTGCATTTTCTGTACTGCATGGTACATAAACTATTTGGTATTATTAAATACATTTACACCTTCAGACTGCACTTTTCCTGACAAAATATATCACTTTGGTGTGTTTCACTATCGTCATGCCTTGCTACGTCTAACAGTAATTTGTATTGTCACTATACTTATTACTGCGTTCATTTTTGTTTTCTTTATATTACGCTTGTATTAATTTGCTGTTGCTAGTTGAATGTTATGTATGTATTTATTATTTTGTTTTAATAATAAAGAAACACATTAATTGAATTCTTTGTGGGGGTCAGGGGGTGGGTGGAGATTCACGCGAGCTCAAACCAGTTTGCACTCAACAATGCATTTCTCATTTCTGAGAAGTGCATTTAATCACATATCATGTACAGCCCCCTTTCGATTATATTCGACATGGTCATGATGGTGGGTTTTAAGAAAATATAACACGTGCTGTACTAGGGAATTATACGCTTCTTGTGAACATAAAAAGTTTGGTATCTTAAATTCAAATTTAATCACGGTTACGCATACACCGAACTAACGGTTTAGCTTAGACTTCCTGAATATGAGTACGGTGATGACAGAGAGTCTCTCGTCTCTGCTCAATGCATGTCACAATGTGTACAAAATTATTTTTTAAATGTGTGAACTGTTTGTATAAAACCCTGCCGGAAAGACACTCATCCACAGTGTGAACACAGTGCGAACATACTGTGTTTCACAGTTGGACTAAAATGTTGAATTCGAGCGTGTTCACTGTGTGGAAGCCAACTCACATTGTAAACACACTGTGGGATTGGTGAGATACACAGTGTGAGTACACCTTTTTACATACTGTGAAGGCAGGCAATTTACCCTGTGACGACAATGTGGTCACATTGAAGATTTCGTTCACACTGTGAAAACTCTAATATTTAACATTGTGGACCATACTGTGGATGAGTGTTTTCTTTCCGACAGGGAAGGCCATGATAGTTTACCCGTTCCCTACGAGTTTCTGAAATACCCATTGACTGTATACACAACCCACCTAATTAAGGGAAAACTCACGTCACAATAGCATGCATGTCTGTATCATTTATAATAATTATTCAGTAGTTTTTTCATATAATACTCGAACATATTTTACTGTGTAACCGTATGTAAACTTTCCAAAAAGTTGTCATAATCGACTCAATTACTGCATTATGTAAAGTCACTTATACTCACAAGAGATCTTATTACATATTTTATGCGGAAGGCCTGGGGTATCGATTACACATGTTTAGTCACCATTGTCTCATTGTCAACAATGAACACTTTGGAGAGAGACAGTAATGACATCCGTTTGGATTCCCTTATATTCATTATGTTTCGAATTACGGCAAAAACCATTATGAAACCCATCCAGCACGAAGCTCAAACTTGGCATCTCACCATCACGTGACATTGCAGAATGCATCCAGTCCATGGCGGAGCTACGTAATTTTGCTCTGTGTGATGACAGACCTAATGACAATTTTCAATAATGCAAACCTTGGGAGATATTCATCATAATCTCCATTGTATTTCCATTTGTCAATTATATATTGTATAAAGGTCAAAACTCTGCTGCTAATTAACGATGCCCATCTCGGCCCCTCACCAGCCCGGGACCTTGCGCAGTGCATCTTGACCATGCCAGGTCTATTCAACTTTGTGCTCTGGTGTGGCAGACTAGATGACCAGTTTTACCAGACCATGGCTGACAATGTCCCTCGCTCAAAGGTGAGACTAGGATCAGGAATTTCAGCATGTATGTTAGAGGGACTTAGTAACATTGTCCAAATCTTCAAAATAAATTGTTGATTCTAGCGATTCCCTTATACCTTGTTGTATTAGTAGTAACAATAAAATCATGGGACAGGTTTCGGTTTTTCAAATTTCCCTTTCGTTACAAAGATATGTATGATTGAAGTATTCAGATAAGAAAAACTCCGGGCAAGTTTTTCTTCCGTGTACAAAGTGAGTGCAGTGAGTTACTGAATATCACTTTGCATTTTCGCTCATTACTTGGCCATACAATGTCCATTTGACTTGAAATTTTCACACAATACCCTGTGGACATATGAGATAACAATATACATTGCACCAACCATTCATCACTTTTTGCACATGTCAACAAAGTTACTAGATCCCTTTAAGAAATCGTGTTACATGACAATTTTTTTTCATGAAATATTACATTTAGATAAACTTGAACTTTCGAGAATGTTGATACATCAGACAATGTATGTATTTCAAATAATAACATTTTTTTCTGAGAGCATTATAATAAAGTAATCTGCGTATCAGGGATCATCCTAGGCGTGAAGCGGGGATATGGCGTGCGGGCGGTGGTACTGATGCGGGGTTACTCTAGATCTTTAACTGAAATGATACTTTTTACTATGGTTCCCTTTTTTAATTTAGTGACGACTATAGTGTGATTTAAAGGGACTAAGTAACATTGTCCAAATACTCAAATCCAATTGGAATTCTAGCGGTTCCCTCATACCTTATTGTATTCGTATTAAAAATAAAATCATGGGACAGGTTTCGGTTTTTCAAATTTTCCTTTTGTTAAAAAGATATGTACGATCGAAGTATTCAGCTAAGAAAAACTCCGGGCGAGTTTTTCTTCTGTGTACAAAGTGAGTGCAGTGAGTTATTGAATATCACTTTGCATTTTCGCTCATTACTCGGCCATGCAATGTCCATTCGACTTGAAATTTTCACACAATACCCTGTGGACATATGAGATAACAATAATATACATTGCATCAACCATTCATCACTTTTTGCACATGTCAACAAAGTTACTAGATCCCTTTAATTCTTTCATATTAAAGTTACGCCAATGGGAAACATGTATCGAGTTCAATGTATAACAGTAATAAAACATTGTTTATATTTAGCATATCTTTGGGAAAAGGGCTTAAGAATTATTTTTTAAACGCCAAAGTTTAGTTCGTTTAATGACTTATATAAAATAAAACAAAACAGCACTAAAACACTAAAATCACAACTTTGAAATGTTAATCGTATGAGTGTTGAAAAGAAGCGGAGCAGCAAACACCATTATCTTCCTTTACACAAAGAACAATCATAAACTATATGTGAGTCCAGTCGCGTATCGATGGGGGTGGGGTTCACGTCACGTTCCCCCCAATAATATGAAGGAAAACAAAATGCAACATAAGGGGATATATGGAAATATATAAGATATGCACCCCCATTAATTGTGTCTGCCCCCCCCCCCTCATGCCCCAATCAGTCCGAACACGCTACACCTCTCTTTTGAGTTCATCATATCCATTGTATGTAATTGGCAAGTTAATTTGCAATAGCTACACATGTTTGTGCTGTTAAGTATACTTATGTCTTTACAAACATATGATATTATTATTCGTTCGTAGATAAATACTGTATTAATAGTGTATTGTTATATTTGTACTGTAATATGGTTATATATGTTAATGTATGGGGGAGGGGTTATTTTCAACCTTCGTTGTGGCTTTTAAGAAGAACATTATCGTTACCACCCATAACATGCATATGTGCTGGACTTGGAAAGTGATATAAGAATATGACACCGTCAATTAACATGAATGTATAATCGCGTTATAGTTGCCGTGGTAACCAGTCCATACATCACAGGCGGTTCTCCCTGAAGAGCGATTCGTATTTAGATAATGATTTGAAAGGCACACACAGCGGTATCATCCGTATACTCCGATCCTACCGAGTGCCTATTTTCCATGTGCAGAGATTAGCAAATGAGGGAAGAGTTTTTTTTTTCTGGGGGACATGTCATTGTTAATTGCTGAAGTGAAGTTATCGAACCCGTGACCTTTATATTGAAAGACGATGGCTCACACAAACATACCACGGCATGGCTCTCCCACAGTCATGACCGTATGTTTAATATTCTGTTTGTGTGTGTTTTTTAAAGATAACAATATATTCTGAAAATATTGTGAATACATTATAATTCCTAGGTGGAGAAGGTCAACGTTTGTTCGGATGAGAACCTCAGTCCCGCTGCATCCCGGAACCTGGTGACCTGCCTCTTCTCCATGGCTGATCTAAACACATTGATCCTGGATGTGAGCACATTGCACGACTCGTGTTTCTCATTGATACCTCGGCTCGCTCACCAAACAAAGGTATTTGCTGCCCTCATTATTGATTTCTAAATTGAGTTGAATTTATTATCAACGTTCATACAAGTGTACAAATATACGAGGGGGATAACGAGGGCTCTGTTACATTTACATTTCTTGTGTTTCCAATGGTTCAACATTTATTTTCAAATTGTTTCAATATTTAAACACTGTCTAATTTTGGAAAGTAGTGTAGTTCACGTGAAAAGACATTTTGCATAACAATTGAGGGTTTGAGAACGATTTACATCCATATTGCACAAATATCTGAATTAGTGTTAGTACTGTATTA
>JBAMJV010014207.1:0-12930 GCA_037951105.1 Echinarachnius parma
GTAGTAGTAGTAGTATCAATATTAATGCACACAAGAACAATAAAATACTTTTTTGTATTTTGATGTAAAGTTCAAATATTCACTGTTATAAAAACGGTTCCGGTAAATTCAGTAACGTAATTGGTTCAATCCTGTCACGTGAGCATTTATTAATTTTAACCAACATGCACGAGCGTGCAAAAGGAGCCCAACAAAAAGTGATAACATACGGATGTGACGTCACAATGCTTGTTTACATGTATTTGTTTATGTAAGTAAACTATGACTTACTTGACTTAAGCCGTCCATACCATCGCTGGGATGTATGATGGCTTCTGCTTCACAACGGCTTGCCACGTCTTCTTATCTCCTGTCAGTCTGGTGGCTTTATTCAGGGAGTCAATTTGTCTGTTGTTACAGTCCGCCTTGACACAGTCCATCCATCTCTTAGGTGGTCTTCCCCTTGGGCGTTTGCCGTGTACATTTCCGTTGAGAAGGATGTGGGGGAATCGTTTTGGATTCATTCTATTAATATGACCAAAGTATTACCCAGGGGGCAAAGGGGGTTTAGCAGCTTTTGTCTGTTGTAAAAAGTTGGCCACCAGAAATGGCTTCTAGGACCTCCTAGGACCACAATCTATGTGGACAACCTCGCGAACTAGCTACTGGAAGTCCACGGGATGAGTTTAAAGAAAACCACACCTATAATACACTAAATAGTGTGTTTTAGCCTTAGGGGTCATGAATACCCAGTCACACATCTTGCACAATTACACCACAATGCACTTCTGATTCAAGATTGTTGTTTCATGGAGGACTTTCCTAAAGGCCTGCGCATCGTTTAATACCAAATTTGAGCATATTGCATCTTTGGTTACTGTGTCACAAGTCGTTACAACGTGATACATCACATACGGACGTGAAATTCGTATACAGCGCATATGTATAAAAGGCAACTAAATCCTTAAAAATGAAAAATAGGCTATATTTCGATCTTTAAACATGTAATTCGCATTTTAAATAGCTATTAAGAGCATTATATAATGAAAATTAGTATGTACATTAATAAAAAATAAAACACATAAGCATTAAAAACAATGAAATACATAAGCATATGAGTTGTTAATGTTATAATTTGTTTAGATGTGGTTAAATTACTATATCAAATGATACAAAATATATCCACAAAATTACATAATGCTTATCCCGTGAATGAGATTACCCGGGAGGGGGGGGGGGGGGGGGGGGGGGGGAGGGGGTGTTCAAAAGACCAGCCTTTCATCAAAGGACTCCAAACATAATTATAATCGAGGTCTACCCACCAAGTTTGGTGTGTCTGTAGTGTGTATGTAGGCTTACATGACACGTTTGAGGGCAAGTTTCATTCTAGGTCTAAAAGAGATATTATCGTGAAAGTTGGTTCATGTTAGAGATTGGCCCACATAAATGTATCATATGACCGTTCTAGAAACACAACCTAGTTGGACTAGCTGCTGGAAGTCCACATACGCGAAACTTGAAAAGCATCTAAAACAAAACCACTAAATGCACCCATCTCTACAAACAGAGTTGAAAAGTATGCTCCCTCTATGCTGCATCTCCATTCATCCATCCCACACCATACATCTGTTCAGAATCGTGTCATCAGGGATAAAGAGACATGCAATTTTGCTCATGTGTTATGCGCTATATGAAAATGTTTCATTATTATTATTATTATTAAAGAGGTTGTAGTCAAATTCAATGACAACCGAACTGTAAAAGGACAGTGGTTGTTAGTGCAATGTGCGCCATATGTCACTGGCAATCTCATAAAGGTGAAGCATTTGAAGCAGTCACTGAATGGCACGCAAATCCATTGCTGGAAGAATTTCCTTTCGGTACTGATATCATACACCTTTGTTGAACATAACATGTACAGTTAGGCAAGCCTGAAGTCTGCTGAACAGGAACAGAGGTGTGTCCTATCCAAAATGAACCAAAGTCTATGAAGTCAGTGGGAAACATGCAGCTTCTGATCCACAGCAGTTTTTCACTATATCATTATGTCGGCTTGAATCTACACAACAGCATGAAGAGGCTGTTACAAGGGTCGGGTCTTACTTTATACATTCTACAATAGAGTAGTTCACATAGTCGACAGAGTAGTCAGGGGCGAGTAGTCATTCATGCACATGCACGTCTCACTGATCTCTCAGAGCTGTGGGTGAGGACAGCACAGAATCGGCACATATCGACCCTGTCAATGCTTTAACATATGACATTATCACTTGGACACAAGAACTCGCAATGGATGTGTTCATCACCAAAGCAGACCAGTTTAAGGATTCCAATCTGGGAAATCTGAGAGCTTAACAGTTTTTGAACAACGAGTCAGCTCTCTTGAAGCTACTGCCTCCTAAAGAGGACGCTTTTCTCCTTTGTCTTAAACGAGCTTCTCACGACATCATTGATAAGAATGCGCACATTCCCAAGCCAAACATTCCATCATGTTCGGAGTTTGGATAGTCCCTCAGTGATGGAAGTTCTAGTGTCAACTATACAGCAAGCCTGGGCAAGACAATATCATGTTGATGGGTGCCAGAATAACTGTTCCTATACATGAAGAAAGCGGTTTCATACTTTGGAATTGCTTTAAATGTTTTACCTTTGTGAAAGGACCACTGCTGTTCTTTCTGTTATCCGAAGGCAAATCAGAAAAAGTTGGTTTGGCACTAAAGAGGAAACCAGTCTTCCTACCACTTCACATATTGCCGGGTTCCTCTATAAACAGAGTAGGTGAAATATGTTACTGAACCCATGCTTTTCCATGAAGTCATACATGTCAAGCTGTCTACCAGTAGCAAAAATCATAGTCATGCGCAGAACTTCATTGCTCTTGCCTGGTGCGGCTGTTTTCCTCAGTGTTCTTCTTGAGATTTGTCTTGTTAGGGTGTAGAAAGTGTTGAGCGTCATAAGTCTTGTCTTCTTCTTCTCACTGGAAAAGGACCCCGTTATATATAGTGCCTTCAAACACCCCCCTATCACGTTGGTGAGTTTTTTTTTACCAGAACACTGCACATTTGTTATGTTCATAAATTAATGTGTTGATGCTGTGTACGGTTTGGTTTCCACTACTGCCATGACTCGACTACATCTCTTTATCCCCGATGACACGACATAGATCATGATGTGTGCTGGATAACTGATGAATGAACGTGCAGCATATATTTCATCTCGGCAGAGATGAGTGGTTTGGTGTAGTGAGTGGTTTAGTGTAGACGTGTTTTTTTTTCTTCAGTTTACGCTTGACGTAGACTTTCAGCAGATAGTCAACATGGTTTTGCACACAGTTTGTGTTCCTATCTAGAAGGTCCTATACGTCACATTTAGGGTAAATCCTTAATAACAGTACCCCCCTTCCAAGCTCCATAATGTACCTGCTTTATAAGATCTAGAAAGAGACTCTGCTTTAAACTTGTCATGTAAGCCTTCAGTTACACTTCGTCCATTCTGGGTGAGTATAGTCCTCGCTTATAATTATTTTTGGAGTCCACTGATGGTCTTGTGACCCCCTCCACCTCCCCCCCCCCCTCACATAAATACACACACATATATACACACACACACCCACACACGCACACACACGCACACCTCTGTATCTGATTCAAATGATGAAAAGTTATGATGTTTTGGATGGATTTTGTATCATTTTATCGCAATCTAAACAAATTAATACATTACAGGGGCGTCGATCCTGGGGGGGGCAGGGGGGGCGGTCGCCCCCCCAATGAAAATATTGGGGGGGCGAACATATCATTTTGCCCCCCCAATAATTCCGAAAATGAGGAAGAAAAAAATCGAGTGATATAATGCCAAAGAGGGGAAAGACACATTTATCAATTATTAATCTTCAAAATAGCCGTTTTTTTAGTTTGAAAAGGACTGTAAATCTCTTTTTTGCCGCGCGCTTCGCGCGCATACAGTTTCACATATTGCAAGTTTCATTTTGGTTGCGGGAACTCAGCTTTCGAAATGTGTTGGGCAGTGTAATTTCTCAAACGCACACCTCAAACGAAGTTTATTAAACCCTCATCTATTTATAGCACACCGTCCCAGAAAAGAAAATAATCTGAAATATATCTTTCAGTCAATTCGGTCCATATGCGCTGAACGCAAATCAAATTGGAATATCATGTCCCCCCACATTTGAAAGTGGAGGAGATTGTCCCCCTCCCTTTGTCATTATGTATGTTTGGTTCCATACTTATATACTTCATATTACGTGAAATTTCTGTCTCAGGTGTGCACCAAATCGCACAATTTCACGCCCAAAAATACAAAAGCTCCCAACTGTGGGAGGGGGACACCCCCTCCCACACCCTTCCCCGCTCGGTCGCTTCGCTTCCTCGCAATGTCTCCCCTCCACTTTTGAGAAGTTGTTGACACCCTTGCTTAGTTTCATGGGAGCCCAATGCCCTAGACTATATCGATGGCTCTATAGTATACAGGATCACGTGGATCCATCTCATGCAAGGCTCAATCTTTTCCTCGCTATGCCCTTTAAAAATACGTTACGAGTATAGGTTCACTATTTTATACAATTTTAACACCCGTGATAGGAGTTGCAAATGTCTAAAATCTAAAAGCTTGTCCCCAAATGTGGGTGCCCCCCCAAACTCAGGTCTTCAAGCCATCAAGACACTTTCAATGAGCGCATAATACAACCTCCGGGCATGCCAATGTGGGGCTTTTAGCTCTCTCAGTGGTCAAATTTCGCCCCCCCCCCCCCCCCCAATCTCAAAAACGGATCGACGCCCCTGATACATTAACAACTCATATTCTTATGTATTTGTTTGTTTTTTATTGGCTTTGTTTTGTATTGAATTATTAATTTACATAATTGGTGTCATTGTATAATGCTCTTAATAGGTACTTCAAATCGAATTAAGTTTTTAAAGATTACAATATAGCCTATTATTAACTTTTAAAAGAGTTATTTGCATTTCATACACAAGCGCTGTATTCGAAATTTCATGTCCATGTGTGACGCATCACGATGTAACGACGTGTGACATAGTAACCAAAAATGCAATATGCTCCCATTTGGTATCAAACGATGCGCAGGACCTTTGGGAAGACCTCCATGAAAAAACAAACTGGAATAAGCAGTGCATTTTGGTGACATTGTGCAAGATGTGTGACTGGGTATTCATGACCCCTAAGGCTAAAACACACTATTTAGTGAATTAGGTGTGGTTTTCTTGAAACTCATCCTGTGTACTTCCAGTAGCTAGTTCGTGATGTTGTCCACCTAGGTTGTGATCCTAGAAGGTCCTAGAAGTCATTTCTGGTAGCCAACCTTTTACAGCAGGCAAAGGCTGAAAACCTAAACAAAATGGTGGTTTGCCCCCTGGGTATATCTCAATCTTTTTGTGGCAACCCTATTGATGATGGTTTCTTCCATGTTCAGTTGTGTTCGTATTTGTGTGTTTCTCATCCTGTCGAGTCTGGGCACACCAATGATTCGCCTGAGGCATGCCATCTCAAAAGTGTGAAGTCTATTTTCATCAACCTCCTTTAGTGTCCATGTTTCTGCACCATATGACAGAATCGCCAACACCAGGACTTTGTACAGTTCTATCTTTGTTGAGCAGCGTATATCTTTTGATGCCCAGATTTTGTTGAGTGCTTGGAATGCTCATATTGCTTTTCCAATGCGGTGCTGTACCTCCTCCAAGCATGATCCTGTCTGGCTAATTGTTCCTCCTAGGTAAGTGAACTTTTCTGCCCCAATGTTTATATGCAGTTGTTGAGGCCGTTTGCTTATGGCTTGTACTTCTGTTTTGGTAATGTTTATTTTCAGTCCAAAGTTTGTGCTGCTTTGATGTACTAGGTCAACTAATGTTTGAAGGTCTCTATTGTTGTCAGCTATAAGGACAATGTCGTCAGCAAATCTTAGGTTGTCGATCACCTGTCCCTGTACTCTTACTCCGATCATGGTGTCATGTATTTCATAAAGCATCACAGCTTCGAGTAGGATGTTAAAAAGTTGTGGGGACAGGACACATCCTTGGCGTACACCAACTGTGGTTTTAAACCAGTCGGTCAGTTCACCATTAACTCTGAATGCGCTGTTTGATTGTTGGTGGAGTGCTTGTAGTAGGTTTATGTATTTTGCAGAGAATCCAAAGAAATTCATCGCTTTCCACAGACCTTCCTGCCAGACTGAGTCGAATGCCTTTTCGTAATCGATGTAGCAGCATAGGAGACTCTGATTTCTTTCAAGGCGCTTTTCCATCAGTTGTCTCAGAGTGAACAATTGATCCATGGTGGAGCGTCCTGGACGGAATCCAGCTTGTGCTTCGGACAGCACTTCTTCTGTTTGTTCATGATTCTTTGCTAGAGGATAAGACTGAACACTTTCCCTGCATGGCTAAGCAAGCTTATACCCCGGTAGTTTCCACAATTGAGTTTGTCTTTTTTCTTATATATTGGAGTTATTATGGCTTTTCCCCAGTCAGCCTTAAAGGATTCTTCCCGCCATATTTTGTTGCACAAAGTGTGGAGTATGGTGATACCTGTTGATCCGGACAGCATATTCTACTTCATCTCGCAGAATGTCTGGAACTGGATCGAGGCTAGCCATCTGCGGTATGTTCGTAGCTTCTCCATTTATTGGGTTCTGGTTATTGTACAGTTCTTCAAAGCTTTCTTTCCATCTCTCTTTAACGTCTTTCATCTCAGTAAGAATTTCTCCATCTTTACTTTTTACTGTCTGCTTTCTAATGGTTAATTTCTTGGTGATTTGTTTAATTGTTGTGTAGACTTCCTTGGATTTGGTAGCCAGATGTGAGGTTTCCAGTTTTTGCATAAATCTCATATCCATTTATCCTTGCAGCCTTTTGTTTTCCTGCGTATTTCTCTGCTAAGGAAGTTGTATCTCGGTCTTTTGTTTGGGTCTCTTTGTTTATCTTGTTTAGCTTTCTTTCTCTCATCACTCAGTCGGAGAATTTCCTCACTTATACAGGGTTCTTGTTTGTTTTTTTGTTTTTTTATATCCCAGTACTTTTTTTGAGGTTTCATTGAAGGCCGTTTTTACTTCTTTCCATAGGCTCTTCACGTCTGTGTCATCTTCCCCTAGCAGAGGGCTAAACCTTCCACATATTTCAATTTTATAATCTGCTCTGGTTTTAGGGTCTTTTAGTCTAAAGACGTCATACCTCTTCAGGTACTGTGGTCTTGTTTTCGCTTTGAGTTTGAGACGTAGTTTGGTTATAATTAGCTGGTGGTTTTTTGAGTTTTTTCCACTTTTTATTGATCATAATAAAAAACAATTTTATTATGAGTGTTTTGGTCTGGCGATTCCCATGTCCACTGGCGGCTTCCTTTTCTTTGTTTATATAGCGTGTTACTGTTAGTGATGATCAGTGGCCATATTCATAAAAGCCCGATAGCCTATCTGTCAGCTAGGCCTTATCTCATTGCCAAAATGCCACTTTGGACGATAACTAGCGGCGAACTCACGGAACTCGCTTGGATGATCACCTTTGTTTTCACAGACCAGTGCATAACACACACGTGCATAGGTATGTCTTTTATGTGTGTAGATTTTGCACGCTGCCTATGCCCTTACCATATCGACCAATCAACGAGCGTTTAAGCCCTGTAATACAATAGCCATTTAAAATCTTCGTAGCGGGTTGCTAAATCGTAATTCAAGAAGCACTGCTAACCATACCGATAACAAGCTAACAACTCGGATGATCTAATTTATTCATCGTGGCTGTCATGGTAACATTCCATCTGTTGCAAGTTTGTTTGACATCGCATAAAAGCGCAGTTTACTCGAACGTGTGAATGAACGCATTGTTCCTTATTGTTCCAATCATAAAAGCGTCTTATTGAGTTTGTTATGTGTTCTACAACGTGATACAGTAAGGGGGGGGGGGTAGTATAACATAAGTGTCTTATCTGGGGTAAATGGGGGGGGGGGGGCGGTAACTTGTGTCCAAAACAAAAAGCTTGCTATAATTCCTATATGTAAGGGTGTTACTGTAGATATGAGCGTGAGTAGGAATGATGTTTTTTTTTGGGGGGGGGGCGGGGGGGGGGGGGGGGGAGGGATCACGCGTAAGCACATGTTTTCATAGCCACCCCAATGAAGTAGAATCAAATACTTCTCCCTCCTCATTACGATCAAGCTCCGCCACGCTTATAATATGATAGCATGACAAGGGAAACTATTCAATTGCAGTGAAAACAGAAACGAAATTGCATTAAATAGTATTATATAGATAGATTCATCAAAACAGAATTGAAATCACATAAAATCAATCCGAACTGCAAAAGTAAGCTAATATGTCACAAAAAGGACAAATAAAGGCAAATTACTCTCCAGATAAAAACATGTAATTTAAACTGATAAAATATGTTATTGCTGAAGTATAAGGATGCTAGGACAAACACGGAAAAGTATGTTACTTGGGGAACTATTTTGAACTAACATCACGCTATCATAAACAAAAATCTCTAATATCCCTTATTCGAATATTCTCCTTGCCATGTTCACGATCGCGCCACACGCATATCAAAACCGGGCAGATTGTTACTTGCTAGCAATTTAGAGGTACATCAGAGTACCTCTAAATTTTTGGTCCAGTGTCGCTAAAATTTGTCCTATCTGGCTTTGGTGAATAAGAAAAAATTAGCTGGGTGTTAGGTCATCATTCAACTTCACGCCATTGTTGTAAGTCCAACAAAGCTCTATTCAGAACGTCCCGCATAAATAGATTTCAATGCATTTAGTCGGCACCGCAGATCTATTGTTGTAATTGTTCGCATTTCGACTAACAATGTCGTGGAATACCAACTGCTTGTGTAATTTAGACAGATGGGTTGTCATGCTAGGCCAGGCCTTGACTACGATAGCGAATTTAGCCTATCGGCCTTTTGTGAATACCAGTTAAGCCTAGCGGACATCGAAATCGTAATTTGATCAACCAACTAGCTTATCGGGGTTTTATGAATATGGCCACTGGTCATTTGCTTTCCAGAAATTAAGAAGCTTTTCTCCCCTGGGGTTGGCCTCCCCAGGTAGCAAGCCAACGTTGGACCAACGTTGGAAACTTGCCAACTCGTTGGAACTCGTTGGACGTTGGACAGACTCGTTGGACCAACGTTGGATCAACATCGGTAACTCGCAGTGAAATGGACGTTGGACAGACTCGTTGGACCAACGTTGGATCAACCTCGGCAACTCGCGGTGAGATGGACGTTGGACAATCTCGTTGGACCAACGTTGGATCAACATCGGTAACTCGCAGTGAAATGGACGTTGGACAATCTCGTTGGACCAACGTTGGATCAACATCGTTAACTCGCAGTGAAATGGACGTTGGACAATCTCGTTGGACCAACGTTGGATCAACATCGGTAAATCGCAGTGAAATGGACGTTGGAGAATCTCGTTGGATCAACGTTGGATCAACATGGGTAAATCGCAGTAAAATTGACGTTAGACAGACTTGTTGGACCAACGTTGGATCAAAATCGGTAATTCGCAGTGAAATGGACGTTGGACAATCTAGTTGGACCAACGTTGGATCAAAATCGGAAACTCGCAGCTCGAAAGCCGTTGGACAAACTCGTTGGACCAACGTCAGATCAACGTTGGATATCCGCATACAAATATCACAATCGTTGTTCGAATCAGGTTGGATGCCAACGCTAGAAACTCATTGCAGCTCGACAGACGTTGGACAAACTCGTTGGAATAACGTTGGATCAACATCTGTTGCGCATCGGTTATTCATAGCCGATTTGTACAAGTTAGCGTGCCATAGACACAAGAGGGCTTGATATTATCTACATGTAGCAACATCACGGCAGTTCTTTTGTGTTTATTTTGTGTTTTTTTGTTAAGAACTCGTGTGAGTGCACTCGGGCGAGTCTACGGATATGGATGGTGATGGAGTATACCAGTCCATTTAAAGTTTCCTGCAAGTTTCTAGGTAATAATTGCCGGTGGTGTATGCTGTAGTATATTTTGTGTGCTTCCCCGGTATTCGGTGTGTTATGATCAGCTGAGATTACCACGCCTAGAGTAGCTGGCGTGCGTGAGCTTTAGTGGGGCAGATAAGTGTTAAACATCAAGGAAATCGTGCAAATAGTCATACAAGCAAGCAAATCGGCATGTACTTTACCTTTAGTTCACTTTTTCAGAAAAAAAATCTGGGCACTCAAAATTCCAACATGGCGGCTATTTTCCAAGATGGCCGCCAAAAAGCTACTTTTTGTCATAAAAAGAGAAATAATCAGTAGATTTCAAGGATCTTGGAGTCGATTCCAATTATATATGGTGTGCAGAAACCCCATGTGCTACTTGTAGTAACTATCGAGTGGTGTATCTACTGTTAAAATCCAATATGGCGGCCATTTTCCAAGATGGCCGCCAAAAAAGCTACTTTTTGTCATAAAAAGAGAAATAATCAGTAGATTTTAATGTTCTTGGAGTCGATTCCAATTATATATGGCATGCCGAAACCACATGTGCTACATGTAGTAACTATCCAGTGGTGTATCTACTGTTAAAATCCAATATGGCGGCCATTTTCCAAGATGGCCGCCAAAAAAGCTACTTTTTGTCATAAAAAGATAAATAATCAGTAGATTTCAATGATCTTGGAGTCGATTCCAATTATATATGGCATGCAGAAACCCCATGTGCTACATGTAGTAACTATCCAGCGGTGTATCTACTGTTAAAATCCAATATGGTGGCCATTTTCCAAGATGGCCGCCAAAAAAGCTACTTTTTGTCATAACAAGAGAAATAATCAGTAGATTTTAATGATCTTGGAGTCGATTCCAATGATATATCGTATGCCGAAACCACATGTGCTACATGTAGTTATCTAGTGGCGTATCTACTGTTAAAATCCAATATGGTGGCGATTTTCCGAGATGGCCGCTAAAAATCTACCTTTTGTCATGAGAAGAGAAATAATTGGTTGCTTTCATTGATCTTGCAGTCGATATATGCAGAAACCTAATGTTCTATATTTTTAGTCCCTATCCAATGGCGTAGCTACAGTTGAAATCCAATATGGCGGCCATTTCCCTTGATGATTGCTGAAAAAGCTACATTTCTGCATATTCATTGAGTAAGTTGGTCAATTTCAATAAGTCGATTTAGTTCTGAATGATTTGTGGAAACCTAATTTGCTTTTCCAGACCTATTTAATTGTGTAGCTACTGGAAAATCAAACATGACAACCATCTCCAAGATGGCCATAAATACTTTGTATCATTAAAATACAAAGTCGATTGAAATAATGTTCGGTTTAATGATACCAAAAGTGTTACATTCAGTAGCTATTGCAAAAATCCACTATGGCGCCCAATTTTCCTAACATGGTTGCCAACAAGCGATATTTTAGCATAAATATTGACACTGTTGGTCAATCCCAATGTTCTTGGAGTCGATATAAATGTGTATTATAAGTATATCTCAAATTTGCGACATCCGAGCCTGTCCAGTTTCCAGTTGCGTAGGTACTGGAAAATCCAAGATGACTACAATAATGTAAAGAATATGGAACGTTTAGGTCTCCCTTAAAGGCAGTGTAACACATTTGCATCCACCAAACCAGGTAGGAAAAACAAATCTTGTAACTTATAGGCCTGAATGAAAGCTCTTAACGGACACATTCTACAATTTAAGTTTGATGTCCCTTTTTGATCAGGTAAGAGAGAAATCAAATTTTGTATTTATTCATGTTTTCAAAATCGCTAAATCTTGGTCTTGATCTTGATTTTGATCTCGGACCCTCTGGTCTTGGACCCAACACTGCTGAGTTACCTCAAGCCATACTTTTTTCCGATATTAAATTCGTTTATTGAAGAAGTAAGGGTTTAATTGATTTGATATTTCTCACACATTTTATTTAACATCATTTCCTAGCTACATGCACATTTTGAGAAAGATCCGCGGTGTTTACAAATGTGTTTCACAACCTTTAATCTACTAGCCGCATAACCAGAGGATGTCACCCGAAAGAATATCATACAAGTTTCTCTGCTAATAAGCGCGTTAGATTGCCTGGGCTAGTGTCAAATACAATTTATGTCTCAAGCAATCCATCTAATTCATGGCCTTCTCCGTCTACCTGTGGTCTGTTCCCTGATGTCATATGACTGCAATATGCTTGCATTGCCGGCACGTCATGTTCCATCCTCACAATGTGACCAAACCAACTAAATCTGTGTTTTGTAAATCTGAATACTTCCTATAACATTGTTAGACACCAAGGTTATTGAGTATTTTCCAGGATGGAATATAGATTGAAAGTAAAGGTTTGTTTTGTCAACATATCACAAATATTCAAGCAGTAAACCAAACAATTATCATCAAAGAAATTGACAGATCTCACTCCGTTGTAACCTCCAGGAACTATTCTGGAACGAAAGTCAACCGCCCCTTGTTTCAAGCACGGAACTGATATACATCAGGACTCTGCATTTCAGTTTATGTCTCCATAATATATCATTTAGAGCACTTCCCACCTGCAGGTACTGCAACTAACACTTGTTTTTGCCTAAGTACAGGTAAAGGATCAATTCAAACAATATTCTAGAATGAGCATACAATTAGAATGCTGCAGTGAGCAGTTTCGACCTCCATCACGACAACCACATGTCCTACATACAAGCTTTTAACAGATCTGTCAGTTCTCTTTACCAGTCACCTCCCCGGATCCCCCCCCCCCCCCCCCCCCACTAATTTTACTCTTACACTTCATGCTCTGAATGAAATATGTATCAAAAAATAAATTACATGGTACCAGTCTTATGCTACGAAGACTTCATCCGTGGCATATGAATATTGTAATTTGGACTTTTATACTGTCACCGAGTGCTGCAGGGTCTACAGGGTCGGCTGATTCATAGCTGAAGGATTCCGGGATGTGT
>JBAMJV010014208.1:5000-14812 GCA_037951105.1 Echinarachnius parma
TGGTTCTCAGCCTGATTAACTCATTATGCGCTGCCTCAGGACTCCGGTTTTGACTGTCAAGTGCCAGTCGGAGGTCATTAGAGGCCGATTCATCATGTTGGATCGGCTCCGACTGAGCAAAACTGACTCTAGCCTGACTGAAAACCAGTCGGATCGGGTCGAGTCGGCTCTGTCTGCGCCGGGCTTAAGAAGGGAGTTAAGGGAGTTAATTTTTGCTAAGTTGAGTTACTCATAACCAGTAACCATCTTGTATAGGTCGGAGCCTCTTTATACATGGTGCTGAATTTTCAGATCATAATTTATGTCTAATGTTGGGAATATTCCACGAAATATAAAAAAAACTGAGCTTTACATTGATTTCAAACATGATTATCTCCGAAGTAAAACAAAAAGTGACTTAAGCCCGGCGCAGACAGAGCCGACTCGACCCGATCCGACTGGTTTAAATCAGGCTAGAGTTGGGCCCGGTCGGTCGGAGCAGATTTATCGCGTTGAATCGGCCCCAACTGGCATCCGACTGTCTCGCGACTGGCAAAATGTGTGTCGCGAGGCACTGAAAACTGAGCCGATCGGAATGACAACCAGTCGAGTCGGCTCTGTCTGCGCCGGGCATTAGTGCCCTTTTATTTCCCAACCGACGATTATTACTGTCTTAAAGGAATCTAGTAACTCTGTTGACAAGTGATGAGTGATTAATACAATGTGTATTGTTGTGATCTGATATGTCCACAAAGTAATGTGTGAAAAATTCACGTTAATTTGATTTTTTTGCTGAGATATGAGCAAAAATGCAAAGTGATATTCACTAACTCATTGCGCTTACTTGTATACACGGATTAAATTATCCCGTAGACAATTTAACATCTGATTACTCCAATCGTAAATATCTTTTGAACGAAATGGAAATTTGGAAAACCGAAAACCTGTCCCGTGCTTTTTATTGTTAATATGAATATGATAAGGTATGAGAGAACCACTAGAGTTCCAAGTAAGTTTTGAGGATTTGGACAATGTTACTCTGTCCTTTTAATTGCGATCAAGTGACCCGATTTCGAACACTACAGGTCAAGGTTGAAGTAATGACAGTCCACAGCTCACAGTCACGATAACTATTATACTTGGTTGAAGTACCCTCGAAGTCTTAAGTCATGCGCTTCGCTGACGTCGATTACCGCATTTGCCAATCTTCCTAAACTTAAAAGGTTGGAATTCGCAAATTAGGTTCATATTTTTTTTCAGAGAAACTATACATTAAACAAAAAATTAACAAATGCTTATGCGTTCCAATTATCTATAAGCATGTATACGTAAATAATATTAAGGAGTTCTATTCATAGTAATAACAACATATACAAATAGTTTTCATCTCTGTAACGTCATCAAAAGGAAAAACGTGTTCATCTATTGGACTACGCATTTGCATTGTTTTTATGTATAAAGTACAACATCAAGTGTTGTTGTTTCTATTTTTCTTACAGCTAGTGCCCTTTCCTTACAGTAATCTCAACTATATCACGATTTCTCTTTTTCTTTAGGTCTCGTATTTTGTCGACATTGCTTCGCTTATAAAGTGGACGATTATACAGAAAGCGATATTTTTGTCTTTCTTTTTCTTTAGCATGTTTGTGTCCTTTCCGCGAATTCCATTTGATAACTATACATGGACGATACAAAATCACAAAGTGATGTTTCCCCCCACTTTTTCTCTTGGCATCTTCTAAAGTTTCATTTGACTATTGTATTCATTCGCAGTTCCTTTCCCCTTGCTTTTCCTTTATTATTGTTTTACTTATAAATTGGACAATGAATTGTATTGCCAATAGTTCAAAGCTTGTTTTGATTCAATATGTATATTTAAACAAAATATTGTTTGGGGAGGGCTTATATAGGCTCATATTGACTCTCACCGTGAGGTGATTTCTTAGTAGATAGACAGTTCTCAGCAGCATGTTTCGTAATTTTGTTTTCTTCAAATTGTTTTTTGCTCTCACATTTCCTCCAACTTGGTGATTGGTTTCCCCCTTCTATCCCGTCTTTAACAGTTTACGGATTATACTTGTTTTGCTGGGTCAATGATACTGTGTGTCTATTGACAGTAATAAGGGATATTATACCGTATTTGCCGGTGTATAAACCGCACCTGTGTATTAACCGCACCCTCTAAAAAAAAAGTGCGGTTAATACACTATAAACCGCACCCGTGTATTAACCGCACCCCCATTTTTGAAGAAAAAAACAATTTGAAAAAAGGTGCGGTTAATACACCAGCAAATACCGTATTCTTTTGGTTCAATGTTAATTAATCCCAAGATACAAATATAGTTTTAAATAACATTGAACAATGTCGTTCTATTTTTCTCATCTCGTCTCGTCTTTTATATTGTCCTTATTGTTTGGCTTGATCAATAGGATACTGGTTCTATTGACTGGAGATTGTTTTGATTCACTGTAAATCATATCCCAACATATACATATCGTTTTAGATAACGTTTAACAATATATAATATATATTCCCGTCTTGTCTTGTCCCTCTATAAATATTTGTATTATTATTTTGCTTTATAATTCGGACAATGTGCCTATATTTAATTGACAACAGTACAATTGAAGACGATTATGTTCAATGCATATCTCAACAATTATAATGATATATTGTGTTTACATAACCAAACATTAAATGTCTTTGTTCATTTTTGTCTCGTCTTTTATAATATTTTCATTATTGTTTATCTCGAGAAATCGGACGAATATTGTTTTTATTCAATGCATATCTCACTAACTATTTGTTTAGATATCTTGTTTAAATAACATTTACGAATTATCTAATTTCTTTTCCCCGCCTTGTCTCGTCCTTTATATTTTCTTTATAGTCTAGATGGATCAACAGGATGATGTAACTTTAGTGACAGCATTAAAAGTTAACTTTGTTAGATGTTATGTAAGCACGATATTGTTAAGATATGTAAAGAATCGAAACAATATTCCACTGTAACAGTACAACTGAATATGGTTTTAATACAAAACATATCTCAACAATTATTATGAATATTGTGCTTACATAATATCTAACAAGGTTGACTTTAAATTTCTTTTTTCGCGTCTTGTCTCATATTTATATTTTCATTATTGTTTATCTCGATCAGTCAGATGATGTGCCTATTAACAACAGAACACTGAATATTGTTTTCATTCAATACATATCTCACTAATTATTATTGTTTTGATATCTTGTTTAAAGAACATTTAACGATAATTCAATTTCTTTTTCTCGTCTTGTCTCGTCATTTATATTTTCAATATTTTCTAGATCGATCTACAGGATGATGTACCTATATAGTGACATCATTAAAAGTCAACTTTGTTAGATGTTATGTAAGCACGATATTTATAATAATTGTTGAGGTATATGTATTGAATCAAAACAATATTCCGCTGTTACGGTACAACCACGGGCGTAGACATGTCATTGATACCCATTCAACTGGGGGGGGGGGGGGGTGATCTACTCATTCATCCCCCCCTGATGAATAGGTATTACGTAAGTCGTTACGCCCGTGGGTACAACTGAATATTGTCTAGTGTAACGCTTTCACCAGTATGCACAATAAATGTGTGCAATTATGCTAGCGTGTTCAATGAATCAATTATGATTTCTTGACACTATTCTGTATGTTGTTGTATTTTTTTGTCAAATGAGAATGATCCTCGCTGTGTTCTTTCCCCGTAAAGTGTATAATTTATATCATTATTATGTTAGTATTATTTCTTTTGTTTGATCTACCTCAAGAAAAATTATATAAAACTTGTGATACAAGTACAAAACAAGAACGCGCTTGAAAGTGGTAATGTGCTGAAATTGCATGGTAAAGGAAAGACAAGTCATGTTAAAGTCCAACCTGTCTTAGTGGCTGCCTGTCTATAGCAACCAACTTGCATAATAGTGCATGGTCACCAAAGTGGACCCCCAGCAGAGAAGATATTGAGTGATTTGAGTTCGGTGTTTAGGCCGGTGTTAGTGTTTATTAAACACTAACACCAGCGTTAAACACCGAACTTGAAATCACTCAATGTCTACTGATAGAGGTCACCTTTCTTGTTTCCCTTAGGTGCATGGTCATTATACTAATTATAGACGTTTGACTTGACTGTAATAATAATAATAATATGACAAATTTATATAGCGCTTAATGCAAACAAGCCTCTAAGCGCTTATATTATACTGTAGTAACCGAACACAATAAATCCCCTGCAAAGAAAAATATTGTTATATAACATGTCTGATAGAGGTCACCTGTCTACAGTGACCACTATTCTTGTTTTCCTTATATAGTCGCTATACACAGGTTTGACTGTGTTAGTAACCGAACACAATAAATCCCCTTCAAAGAAAACAAATATTGTTATAGAACCTGTCTATAGAGGTCACCAGTCCTGTCTACAGTGGCCACTATTCTTGTTTCCACTATTGGGTCGCTATTATACAGTTTTTACAATAATATTAGCAACCTTACACAACAAGCAATTAACCTTTGCTCCATTCATTAACTCTTCTCGGAAATTATATCTGTTTTGCGAAAGAAAAAACCTTTTTATTCGTTATAATATAAAATAAATACTTATTTAGCGCACTTATCTAAAATAAAAAATACTCAAGGCGCTACAAGTACAACACTACAAAAATCAAAGAACATTAAAGGCATATATGCGTGGGTTATTAGACGCGTGGATCCATCTGTCCCACTGTCCCACTTCCGAATACCCGAGTCAAAAATGCATCCAAAATAGTCGCGTTCGGAATGTTTGTACTAGTCGAATGGAGATCCATCAGAGATGTTTACGAGCGAAAATATCACGTAACACGCTTAACCGCAACCGACTTCAAAGTGCCACCCTTTGATGCCTAGGTGACAGCGTGAGAAATTTGTTTCCTGCATGCAATTTCATAAGAAGGCCTTTGTTCAGATATTTCGAAGCACCTCTCATCGATCGATCCAACACATATCGTGAGTTTACCTCGAGAGATTACGGTTGAGTCGAGTTGGAATTTGCTGACTACCCTTTATAACCCACGCATATATGCCTTTAAACAGTGTTGTTTCTCTACAGAATTTAACAAATGTCATGCAGTTATATTAATAGCTTTGGGTAAATAAAAAAAAGGTCTTCACATGCTTCTGGAAGGTTTCCAGGCACTGAACATTATGAATGTCAATCGGTAACTTATTCCAAAGCGGGACAGGGTCAACGTGCGCGAATGCACGATCACCATAGGCGGTTCTGGTTCTGGGGACTTGAAGGATGGGTGAAGAAGCAGAGCGGAGTGCGCAACAACATTACTTTATGGTGAGGAGATCTTTTTGGGGGGTACTTGGGTGCAATATTGTGGAGTGCCTTAAATACAAGTGTTTGTATTCAATTCTTTTCCGGACTGGGAGCCAGTGGTACTAACTGCCTTAGGATTGGAGTGATGTGCTTCATCAAGCCACTTCTCTATCTCTCGTTCAATTACGTAATATCGCCTTTATTCTTGAATTCCGTTGGCGATATTGGATGCTCATTTGGCGTGCTTTTTAAAATTAAATTCTCTAGGTGCTAAATCACATGACAGAAAAAATAGAAAGAAGGAAATACAATTTTTAACAACAGTTTTTAAGCCTTCAGCTTAATTTCGCGAATTTGAATGAACCGCTTATCAATAATACGAATGGAAGTTTACGAAATTGACCGGGAAAACATGTAGTATGGTTTATTTCAAACCTGTAACATGGTGCTACTGAAAACTTCGCCGAGGACAAAAATAATGTGCTTTCAAATGTTTATTAGTTCATCTCATAACAATTTTTTTGTGGCGAAAGAATACTGTTTCCTCATCTATACCGTCCTCACACCGTTCTCCCTTTCAAATAGTTCCTTTTTTTTTAAGGCTGTAATATGGTGCTACTGAAAACTTCGCCGAGGACCAAATTTTTTATTACCGACGGTGGATAAATTTAACCCCCTGACTAACATTACCCAGTGCTAAATCACATGTACATGGATAGAAAGTAGCATTAAAGGATTACTAGTTAGGCCTACTTCAAAGGTCATATGTTTTTATCTTGTTTTAATTAGAAAGTAGAAAGTAAATTGTAAACCTGAAAATGGAAGTTTCGCGTAAAAAAAAAACAACGGATCGTTTAACCTCGAAAGACGCATGATTGTGGATATATTTTGTTATACCCAGATTTGTATAAAGCGGACTCATCATGATTTTTTTTTTTTAATCGCTAATTATCCAGTCAAATTATAAATATGATTTAATTCAAGTAGGCTCATTTTAGCCAGGATGTTTAAGATTGTTTCAGTGCATGCTTGCTTTGTATAATTACATTATTATTTTATATTAAACATGTACAAATGCTTTTATTTCAGTTATAACATTTCTAAAAAGTTTTGAATGAACATTGTATACATAATACACATATGAATGATAATGAGTATTAAACATGTTTTATTATTCACGCCTGTGTTTTACATCAATTGCTTTTAAAATGCGTGCTATTTTATTATTGATGATACTGATATTAAAAGTAATGACAATAATAATAATTATAATCATAATAATTATAATAATGATAATAATAATAATAATAATAATAATAATAATAATAATAATAACAATAATAATAATGATAATCATAATAATGATAGTAATAATAATAACAATAATAATAATAATATTAATAATGATAATAATAATACTACTAATAATAATGATGATAATAGCGCATTTTTCATCTCAAAATGTTCAATTGCGCTGGCGGATTTCAATCGTTCTCTTGAAAGGATGAATATGTTGATGACAGAGAATTAAAGTGCATTTATTCCTGTGCTCGGATGTTGCAGGAGCACTAGACGCTTTATCCCCGAGTGTGGGAAGCATCTTGGCAGATGGATGATTCAGCAGGATGCCTTGTGAATTTGAGGAGCAGAGCGAGTACATATTATACGGACGACTAATAATTGTGATAAGTAATTCAGTCAAGTGTGGAGGAGCAGTACTTTTAAATAATTATTATGAGAAGTAGAATCTTCAGATTGTATTATGATTATAATTTGACAAGTAAAGGCCATCCCATCCGTGGATGGATGCATAATTGGAGAACGAAAAGCCATTAGGTGGCATGGCGGGTAAGTTAATTAACCGCATCAATCTCGATAACATATATCACAAAACGACATCGAGCCACTGGATCCCATGGCATGACACAAATTGCCTTCAGTCACCTTTAATCATAACAATTTAGATTATAATATTCAGTAGATGTCAGATATATAGCGATAATAGCGTATAATCATAATAACCAAGATCCAACTCAAACCTTCTTTTTTGTTGGTGTGGGGGGGGGGGGGGGGGGTGCAAAGTGTGTGGTAAGTTATATTGTTTTCATGGGGACATTTATAAGTTGCTGGTTTATTAGCTGCATGTTTGTTATGCTTTTATTAGTCATGTTATAGTAGACGCGTTCAATCAATGTTGACTACTGGCCTACTGGCGTCGGAGACCGCCCTCTATCGTCACCATCCGAGAGATGCAGCCTATATGTATTCGACCCCTAATCCATCCATGCTGTCTAGCGGTGTATACAATGATTTCAAGTATGGTGTTTGGGGTTGGTGTTAGTGTTTATTAAACACTAACACCGGCCTTATTAGGCGCCATATTTTAAATCCCCCAATGTCACTGTATACCATCCTAACACGAAGTCATCTCAAATATGGTGCCTAAGGCCGGTGTTAGTGTTTAATAAGCACTAACACCAACCCCAAACACCATACTTGAAATCACTCATTGTCGTAGCTAGATTTTTGTAAATAGTTGTTATTGCTTTTTCGTGATGAGCACAGGGATGACCTTTAAAAACAATATTGATTGATCAAGTAATCTATACTGTCTTGTCTGAAATGGACCTATATAATGATCGTGCATCATGGATTCATACATTAAAAGCGCCGTGAAATTGGTGCATATAATTATTGTACTAGTATGCATCCGATGACCGGGGTAATAATATCATTGTAAAGCGATTTATAGAGATGGTTATCAATCATATTAGGCGCTATATAAATCGAATTGCTATAATAATCAAGTTATGTGAACTTAACGAGAGTGCCTTCATGTTGAGTAAAGATATATATTGTTAAAAAACACACCCAAAAAAAACATATTACAGTGTAAAGAAATACAAGTATGCTATTCAACATTAAACAAATATTTAGCCAGCATGCAGACATATTTATGACGGTATGCATGATTATATATAGTGTGCGTACCCGACTCTTCATTGTCTGATTCTAAATTGAAGATTACATCCCTCTTTAAAGGGGACCACCAGGCAAAGAACGACACATAATCATATTTTTTTCTTTCTGGAAACATATTTTTCTGAACTTGTTGATGGAATGGACTACTAAAGATGTTACCTTTCATTTATAAGAATATTATTTGTGGGTGGTGGTCCCCTTTAATGCCTCATGGAATAGCCGATATCATTTTTTTAAAAACGTTTGATTGCCCATGTAATTAAAATCAATTAAACACCACTGGTTATTATATAACTGCATTATATTGTGTGTGTTTTCGTAAAAGCTCTTTAATTCTTAAATATTATACGCAATGTTCTTAGTTTATTATGTAAGAGATTTGTGTTCCTGTAGAAGGACTGTTTCGGCATTTATATACAATTAATATAAACGGATTTACTATTTTATGTAATTAAATTATGTATTTATTTCATTATGTATTTATTTCATTATGTATTGTATTATTTACTATTTATCATTGTATTCTGGATGCTACCTTACCTGCGTTAACAAAATTGGCAACGTGGGCCGCTTCGATCATTAAAATTATTTTTTTAAACAAAAATAATGCAACGCGACTTGTGGCTCCGGTACGTGCAGTCAAGCGAGCTAGGTTCTATCAAAGCCCTTTTCGCTCCCTACCACTGTTCGGCCTCTTTCAATAATTACTGTTACATTAATTATTGTTACCAATATAACAAATATAACTATTGATAATATATTAACAATAGTACAGTATTATATTGTTAATTTCAATATCGACATAAATATGCCGAAAATGTGAAACTAGTGTGCAAAGTTGCACAATCAAATCCATGGAATTAGACATACAACAGTACAAGTACAGTACAGTAGAGTTGGAAAAGCAGAGAACAATATATAGCTCACTCAACTTTACCGGGAGACCGTATCGGTTATGATTTGTCGAATGATCAAAGCGTTCCTTGTTGCCAATTTGTATGTAGCAGTAAAATAATTGTTCCTGCTCTTTGTTTCAAGTCCATAATCGTGATCGTCATATTTTATCAGATTACTCATATTAGTAGCATTTGTATTAAAACCATTCTGAATTTGTTTTAAGGTAATACACGTGGTGTCAGTTATAACTTATTGTGGTCTTCAATGTAAAAAATGATACAACTTAAGTTAAAAGAGCGGATGAGGCAATTTCATAAGGCGGTGCTTTTCAATTCATTATGCTCCATTTTACATCTCAAATCTCTAAATTCGCTATATTTTGGTAACGCGCGTGTGTTATAATTTTTGACATTCAACGCATAGAAAACATCATTTATATAAGAGTACGAACTATATTTGTCATATTATATATTTTAGAAGACTGTATGTGAACTGGATGTGCAATAAATGTTAATGATATTCAAGATAAATAACTGTTACGTGTTTCGTCTTTAATTATATTTTCTTCAGGGGTCACAATCATTAATAAAAACCCTGCTACTATAATTTAT
>JBAMJV010014209.1:0-24110 GCA_037951105.1 Echinarachnius parma
TCAACAAAAGTACAGAGTTTGATATATGTGACGGAAAGCACTGAACTTTTTTGTATGATATGACAAAATGTTTGGCATGTGGCCTAAAAATAATTTCAGGGGCGGCAGGGATCGGCTGATTATAAACGAAATATGTTCATAACAATGAAAGCTGGCTCGGTTTAAATTAATAAAAAAACTTCAACCTCAATGAAAATATATAGTAAAAAAAAACACAGAAATGGCACCACAAAAGAGGGACCAACTAAACAGCGATAATGATGAATATATATTAATAAATCTCACCGCAGCCAGCGTGTGTATTGTATGACATGACGACGGTATGCAATGCTAATCCATTCTCGACATACATGGATGGTTTTCTTTGGTGAACACCATGGGAAATCGCGTAGACAGAAGATGATACTCACTTGTATGGAGCGTGTAAAAAGGAACTTATCAGTAAAATGGACACCTAATAAATCAACAAGTCGTTAAAGTTTAAAATTTAAAAGATTACTGGAGTAGAGCTGTTCAATGTATTAGATATGTGGCACTTCCTCTGCCCACATTTATTGAAGGTTGTAACGAAAGGGGATTTCGAAAAAAAAAAAACCTGTCCCATAGTTATATTGTTACATTGTAGCCTACCAAGTAGGCTTCCTTACTTAACCCTCGACATCTCAAATGCAAGTCCAAGTACACCAATTCGACCGATGGTCTTATGCTGTGTATGCACAACATATCAAAGAAATGTATTACTGGATAATTGTGACTAGCGTTTGACTGTCATGGGGTAAAGAATGTTATCTTATCCGTTCATGTGAACAATATGAATAATGAGACGCCTACACACAATTCTGAATCGCGCATATTTACGCAGACAATCAGTCACATCTCCACCAGGCAAACAAATTGTTGATTTGTGTGGAGAGCATAGGCGTACCCAGAGGGACAGGCGGTTTTGGGGGTTCACCCCTTGACAAAAAATGCTGTTTTGGGGTGGTTTGAACCCCCCTTTTACAATTTTGGCTGGTCTCGAGACCACTTTTTAGCGGTCTCGACCGCCATAAACCTGGTCTCGAAGTCGATAAATTTTAAAACTTAGAAAATGTGAAGAGATTACGGGAGTTGAGCTGTTCAATTTATTGGATATGTGGCAGTTCCTCTGCCCGCTTTATTTGAAAGTTGCAACGAAAGGGGAATTTGGGAAAAAAACCTGTCCCATAGTTATATTGTTAATGTGAATACAACAAAACATGAAAGAACCACTGGAGTTCTAAGTAAGTTTTTAGGATTTGACAGTGTTCCTAAATCTCTTTAACCTCCCTTGAATCGTGCACTCCTACCAAGTAGGCTACCTTACTTAACCCTCGACATCTCAAATGCAAGTCCAAGTACACCAATTCTACCGAGGGTCTGAATATTTGTAGTTATTTTGCACATGATATAATAATAATAATAATAATAATAATAAATTAGACTTTTAGAGCGCCAAATCCACTCTGAAGAGTGCTCAAGGCGCTTTTTAAAGAAAATTAAGAATCAAACAGAAAGGTTTTAAGGTGAGACTTAAAAGATTCAGAAGTGAGGCATAACTTTATATGTTCAGGAAGCCTGTTCCATAAATTCGGAGATGAATAAACAAACGATCTTTCCCCCCAGGTTTTTGAGACTTTGAGAGGAACTAGAGAACTGGAGGTGGATGAACGTAATGATCTTACACAGTTTTACATGAGTATTGTGACTAGTGTTGACTGTATCAGTCAAAGGGTTAAGCATGTTTTATTATCCATTCATGTGAGAAGTAAGAATAACCATACGCCTACTAGTCCAAGAGCATTAGCAGAATACCAGAATCAAATAGAATCACTCAGACAGATATCAGCCATGTTTGCTCAAGGCAAACAAATGGTTTTGTTTAGTTAGACGACTACAAATTGTTTGTATCGTATTTGTATTATCTTTTTTTTTTCGTATTACCATTGCAGTCGCGTACGGTTATTTTGGTAACGGAATATATTAACCATGCAAGTAAACACGACCAAACAGGAAACACTAACGAACGTAAAACACGTGAAATTAATTTTCAAATGTATTTGTTATGGTATGTTGCAACGTGGATATCAAAGTGGATATTCACTCCTATGGAACGTTGAAGTATACGGGTATATTGGTACGTATTGCACCTTCTAGACTCGTAGAGGGCGGACACTCAAAATAAACCCCTAAAAAAAACTTCGGAAACTCAAGTTTCATCGATCATATCTCTCGTATTTTTTAATAAGAATACTCGAAATCGGTGTCACAATAAAGCCTCATTATATACCTTTCAAACGGTGCATTATGTGTAGTGATTATGCAATTGGGGCGATTGCAGTAGCCCAGAGAATAGGGGGAGGCAGGAAGTGAAATCTCGCAAAATGGCCCCAATGCATTCAATTTACGAGTGCAAGACTGTGTTGACCAGTTTTCTAAAGGTTAACATTCTATTGAATGCTGCCACCCTTTCCATTCATCAAAATTGTTGAATTTGATACCATTTTAATGGAAATTATCTCTTCCTTACGATGGCATATTAATCGTAAGGATTATGCAAATGGGGTGTGTGCAGCGAACCGAAATATGGAGATGGGTCGAGTGTGAAATCAGACAAAAAGATATGGAGTTGACAAAAAATCAGAGCGTTGCATTTTTTTCGAGCTTTTGGGAGGATTTTTTAGCATTTCAAATAAAATATTCATGATTTAAATTGATATCAACGGAAAGCCCAACAACTCTCCTGTATGAAAATGTGACATTTATAATGATTTTTGTAAAGGGCGGCTGCAGGGAGATGAATGTGGGGGAGCCTCAAAAGTGACCCATTTCAAAACGCTCTGATTTGGTGTCGGTATCTGTATACCATTGTGTAGAGGATGTAATGCGACTTGAATTAGTTGGCCATGAATGAGAGGAATTCAATTGAAAACGCATGAATAGTGCCTTGAAATCAGAGCGTTTCAAAATGGGTCACTTTTGAGGCTCCCTCCCATTCATCTCCCTGCAGCCGCCCTTTACAAAAATCATTATAAATTTCACATTTTCATACAGAAGAGTTGTTGGGCTTTCCGTTGATATCATATTTTATCATGAATATTTTATTTGAAATGCTAAAGAATCCTCCCAAAAGCCCGAAAAAAATGCAACGCTCTGATTTTTTGTCAACTCCATATCTTTTTGTCTGATTTCACACTCGACCCATCTCCATATTCCGGTTCGCTGCACACACTCCATTTGCATAATCCTTACGATTAATATGCCATCGTAATGAAGATATAATTTCCATTAAAATGGTATCCAAATCAACAATGTTGATGAATGGAAAGGGTGGCAGTATTCAATAGAATGTTAACCTTTAGAAAACTGATCAACACAGTCATGCACTCGTAAATTGAATGCATTGGGGCCATTTTGCGAGATTTCACTTCCTGCCTCCCCCTATTCTCTGGGCTACTGCAATCGCCCCAATTGCATAATCACTACACATAATGCACCGTTCGAAAGTATATAATGAGGCTTTATTGTGACACCGATTTCGAGTATTCTTATTAAAAAATACGAGAGATATGATCGATCAAACTTGAGTTTCCGAACTTTTTTTGGAGAGGTTTATATAAGTGCAGGCTGCACGAGCAAATATATAGATGAAAACTAAAACAACAACAACATAATGATGAATTATATCATTAGCTTATGGCTTTTCAGGCTTTCAGTTAACATGCAATATTAATCGGACTCATTTTCTTTCTGTTTACAGGGACAATAAAGGAGAGCGCATTCACACCTAGGTCCTTTGGTGTGACTTATTCGCCACCATGCCTGTCTCTCTGTGTGAGTGGCGAATAAGGATTGGGAGATTCTTTCCTCGAACTCAGAGCGATGACAATAAAGGATGTACACGCACTCATCAGCCAAGGACAAAGGGGAAGAGACAGAAGCAATCCAGCTTCAAGGTTTCTCAGGAGAATGACCAGAAAAATGAAAGCCATGAACCAAGGAGCCTAGGCTATGTGGTTGTACTTATTCTGGTAACATTGCTGACGTTGGTTTGTTTGCTAAGAATAAGTGAGGGGCTGGTGCCTAAACTAATTGACACTGGAGACTCATTCGATACACCTTCAGTCGTAACATCGATACTTAAAACTCCGTTCTCGTCAATCCGTACAATATCTGCATCATACGACAACTCATCATTCGAGCATTCTGCAGTTGAAACTTCAAGACTGAACCCGTCATGCTTCACAATCCCCATCGTGCCCCCATCGTGCGCCAGCTCTTCGATGACACCCTCAACGATGACATTCTCAACTGACCAAACCACCTCTGGCGCGTCTTCAAAACTGAACCCTTGCTGCTTCACAATCCAGTCAGTACCCCCTTCGTACGCCAACTCTTCAATCACACCATCTTCCGACCACACCACCTCTGACTTGCCTTCAAGACTGAACTCTCAAGGAGCCGCATCTTGGACGGACTCGTCAGGGTTTGCAGTCAACGAGCCATCGACATTTAGATTTGCCATGCAGGTGAGCATTCATGTTTTCCACATTTCTTTTTACAATACTGCTATCGAATAGTTCAGCGTAGACATATACATTGTATTCTGGTATTGCCAGAAATATATCCCATACAGCCTATTTGTTTGTGTTTATGACATTTTTATGATATCATATAATTCTGGTTAGTTTTCGTGTGTTTTAAACAATGTTTACAACAAGCTGCATCACTTCGGTAGTCGTTTATACGTATCCCTGAGTTAACTTGTATGTTTCGGGTTCGAGTCAAGTTTATGATATCTCATGACAATTATGAGCATTGATAGTCATTTATATACATATTTTGCAATAACTTTCAAATAAATGTAATCTCACCTCCTTGCTTTTATTCCTATTTGAGTAAATATAAAATCGATGTATCGTGTCATAACTTTTAAATGATGTATAGTTTCGTGTTATCTGTAATAAGCAACATTACAACAAGCTATGTATAATAGACATAATAATAATAATAAACCATTTTTATATAAGGAATCACAACAAATTAAGTCTCAAAGCGCTTTAAAGGAATGACAATTTAGAAAAAGGAAGATAGACAGGGAGCGAAGAAGAGACAAGGTGAAATGAAATATGACAAATCTTTGACAATCAGTGTAAAAACCTAGTCCATCAGTTTGTTGTGTTCTTACTTATTACATCATTTAGTATAACATGCAACTATAGATCTTGTGAAAGTTGTACAAGACATATCAAGTAGTCTCTGAGTAATAGTTAACTGAGAAGTCTGATGTCTACATAATTACACTAGCAATACTAGAGTTCAAAGATTAAACAAACTGACTTATTGAACGCAAACGTATGGCTGTATCATGCTTGCTTAACAGATAAACTATTGTATCGCTTTTTTCCCCTCAAAAAGAACACATACCATTCATTTTACTTATTTTGTGAATGTAAGGGTACATACTTATAATTAACCTGTTGGCTCCATGATAGAAGTGTCCACGTTCGCAGGGCTGGATAAGGTTTATCCTGATCTAATTCTATCACCACGTTCTTCTACACTATTCTTCTACGACTACGAAAATAAAATGGTTTCCACTAATCATCGCAGGAAGCATGCGCCCTTTTCAGGACGGACGATGACAGTGATGTCCATCAATGCCGAAGGGTTTTCTTCAGCGAAAGGACAGCTGATTGAAAAACTCTGCCACGATAATGACTGTGATATCCTGTGTCTACAGGAGACGGACAGAGGCCAGCAACAGTTCAGGCCCAGAATTCCCGGAATGAAGCTTGCTGTGGAAAGGCCTCATGAGAGATATGGTAGTGCGATTTTCACCAAACATGACACAATCATCGACCAGACGTCACTAACTAAGAGTGACAACGTAGAGATCCTGTCAGTTAGCCTGGGGAAATTGTCTGTGACATATATATACAAGCCGCCTGGCACAAGTTTCTCATTCAGATAACCTGAGACCTTCAATTACCAGCAGATCAATGTTGTTATTGGAGACTTCAACAGCCATAGCACCAGCTGGGGTTACAGTGAAACAAATGATGATGGTACTCTGGTAGAGGAGTGGGCTGAAGCACACCAACTCGACCTAATCCACGATGCAAAACTCCCTCCCTCCTTCAACAGCGGCCGCTGGAGAAGGGGAAAACAATCCAGACCTGGCCTTCACCAGTGAGCGCATATCTGCCCTCAGCAAGAAGAATGTGCTAGATCCTATACCCCATCCACAACACAGGCCAATCGTCATCGATTTCTCTGCTGCTGTGGTGCCCCAGAAAGAAAGGTCATTGGATTTCACCAATGACCTTGATGCAGCCTTTGCTGATCTTGACCCTACTCCAGCCAACTACGAGATATGTATTAAACTGACACAAGAAATATCCAAGAAGGAATCTCTGCAGATAGCAAAGCCCTCTATGATGAGTACTTGAAGCTTCATGAGGAGGATCCCTTCTCAGATGACACCATGAATGCAGGAGAGATGCTGACGGCAGCCATTGCCGAAGAGCGATGGAAATCCTGGCAAGAAATCATCGAATATGTAGATATGACACACAACAGCAAGAAAGCTTGGTCAACTATAAAAAAGATCAACAACGACCCCAAACAAGCAAAAGTGCACTCCAACGTCACTGCTAACCAGGTTGCTCACCAGCTTATGTTGAATGGCAAAACTCAACATAAACTCCAGCAAAAAGAACATCCTCCATGGAACCAGTCCGATAAAGAATCCAACTGGACTTTTACCCTGAAAGAACTCCAGACAGCAATCAACAGCCTTAAGAACGGTAAGGCAGCTGGTCTTGATGTCATCCGGACTGAGCAGATTAAGCATCTCGGACAGGTTGCTCTACTATGGCTCCTTACCCTGTATGACAATTGCGTCCTCCAGTCCCAACTACCAAAGATCTGCAGGAAAGCTCGAGTAATCGCTATCCTCAAACCAGGCAAAGATCCACAAGCGGCCAAAAGTTACAGACCAATCTCCCTACTATGCCATCCCTACAAGCTTTTTGAGCGCCTCATCTTGAAAAGGCTTGATCCTATTACGGAACAACATCTAATTCCTGAGCAGGCCGGCTTCCGTCCTTGGAGGTCATGCACAAGTCAGGTTCTCAACTTGACTCAGTTAATTGAAGATGGCTTGGAGAGGAATCAACCTACCGGCGTAGTGTTTGTAGACCTAACGGCTGCCTATGACACAGTGAACCATCGATTACTCCTCAATAAGCTGTACAGGATGACAAGTGACATTCATCTCACCAAACTCATCCGACTGCTCCAGTCCTGTTCAATATCAACACGAATGACAAACCTGTCTCTCCAGGCACAAGGAGCTTCATCTATGCTGACGATCTCGGCATTGCGAATCAGAACAGCGATACCAATGAGATAGAGAGCACCTTAACATCAGCCCTAGACAACCTGACAGTATACTACAGAGACAACCAGCTGAAAGCAAACCCTACCAAGACCAAGGTTTGCTTATTCCATCTACGCAACCGCGAGGCTGGGAAGAAACTATCACTCACATGGAATGGTACCCCCCTTGACCACTGCGACCATCCAGTGTACCTTGGCGTTACCCTGGATAGGACACTTTCATTGAAAGGTGAGGGGGAAAGTGAGGACCAGGAACAACCTCCTCCGGAAACTGACAAACTCCTCTTGGGGTGCCAGTGCATCTACACTACGGGCAACAGCTCTTGCACTTTGCTATTCTGCTGCGGAGTATGCGTGCCCAGTCTGGGAAAGATTCTCGCACTCGAGGAAACTTGACCCAATTCTCAACGATAGCTGCAGATCAATCTCTGATTGTATAAAGCCGACAAATGTAAGCAGCCTGTATGTCCTGTCCGGCATTGCTCCACCCGATATACGCCGGTCAGTAGCCAGTAGCGTGGAGCGTCTCAGACACAGTCAGGATAGCCGCCATCCATGTTATGACATCCAACCATCCCAGAAACGGCTCAAATCAAGGAAACGCTTCCTACACTCTGTCCAACCACTGACCGAATCCCCACAGGTGGCCATACGTAGGCTTTGGGAGGAGAGGCGCAGCAGTAACCGCCACCATGACAAGCTACCCCCAACAAGCAGTTACCCCCAGGACACAAGCAAGACTGGAAGACATGGAAGTCCCTCAACCGACTTCGCACAGGGATGGGTCGATGCAAAGTCAACATGAAAAAGTGGGGATATACAGATGATGACAACATTAACTGCGACTGTGGCACATCACAAACCATGCAACACCTCCTTCAATGTCCTAACCTTGAGGAACAGTGTAGTCAAGAAGATATGGTGGCTGCAAATGAGACAGCCCTGCGATGTGCAAAGTCATGGCAAAATATTTATTATGTTGGATTAGTTTAGATGTAGGATACAAAAGAAGAATTAACCTGTTTCATCGAATTACTTGTTTCACACATCGTGTGAGGTGCCGTTAGGTACAGTGTATTCTTCATTAATCTGCAGCTCTGATGTTTTTCTCCTTTCTATCTGAAGCATGAAACTGTCTCACAGAACTCATCCTTGTCATCCTGTGTGAGCCACACGAAGTGTCATGGGAAATGCATGTGGAATCTGTTCATATCCGGACTCCACCTCGCGAGGGCAGGAGACATAGAAACCAACCCTGGTCCGCAGACCGATCCTCAGTCTCAAGGAGCAAGGAGCAAGGATGTCGATAACAGGTAGTTGAACCCCTCCTATGCATTAGTTATACTCGTATGGTGTAGGAGAGGGAACTGCCGCAGTTTTTTGTCCTATTTCGATCTACATTCCGTCTCTCTTCTGCTTAACTATTGCTCAAGAACACCCTCTTCATTCGCATATTACAAATTATTAAAATAATGTTTAACAACTGCGTGCCTTGTATTTTAGGGTGCGCTTCATTATTCCGAACACGCAAATTTCGTATACCTTAGGGTTCGTTAATCCTAAAATGAAATAGGGTTCGTTAATCAGAACATTTTTTTGCATTATTCCGAAGGTTCGTTATTCCGAAGGTTCGTTATTCCGAAGGTTCGTTATTCCGAAGGTTCGTTATTCCGAAGGTTCGCTTTCCTAAAATGAAATCAGGTTAGTTATTCCGAAGGTTCGTTAGTCCGAACATGAAATCGGGTTCGTTATTCCGAAGGTTCGTTATTACGAAGGTCCGTTATTCCGAGGGTTCGTTATTCCCAAGGTTTGCTATTCCTAAATTTAAATCGGGTTCGTTAATCCGAAAATGAATTTTGGTTGATCTGGCGACGGGAGGGAAAGGGGGAGGGGTATGATTAATTCAGGCTGTGAATTAAATAAACAAATCAACAATAATAGTATTATAACAAACCCGATTTAATTTTCTGATTAATTAACGAACCCTATATTATTTTCGGACTAATGAACCTTCGGAATAACGACCCTTTGGAATAACGAACCCGATTTCGTTTTTAGGAATAGCGAAACTTCGGAATAACGAACACTCGGAATAACGAACCTTCGGAATAACGAACCTTCGGAATAACTGAACCTTCGGAATAACGAACCTTCGGAATAACGGACTGTAACCGTATTTTAGAGTCCAAATTCAATTCCGAACATAAACTTTCTAGTGCACATGTCACTTTGCCAATGTAATGATTACATGAAATTTAATTGTATGTAATGATTATGATCCAAAGAGAAATATGTTCCTGTAAGTGTAGTTTGTATTGAGTAAAATAAAACCGTATCTTTAAAACAAATTATGTATTTATTAGAAAAACGCCTTGACATACACGCTTAGTGATGTTCACTATTGCTTTGAGGTTTCACAACAACCCCATATTATCACCCTGGCCTGCAGCTAAATCAAGGTTTACCCATTGCCTATGGCTATGGGAACCTGTCGGTCCAGAGCTACATCTATGGGAATTGTAAAATGTAATAATGAACACTAGTCCACTGGATTATTGCAACCAGTGCAAGTTAACATTATTCTAACATTATCGATACATTGAACGCTCGTGAGAAAACAAAAGAAGGCAACGCACTATTTCCTACATGATTTAAATAAAGGATCATTGGTGTAATAGCGATAGTAATGGTGGACTATGATAAAAAGAACCCGAGACCTCCGGATTGCTTTATTCCAAAGTTAGTGTGAATTATAAATCACCAACATACCCATTTACAATTTACACCCTTCCTTACATAAATTACGAACAGAAATCTTGCCATATATACTTTTGTAATTAATCAAATTCAAAAGTGCCCCAAAACTAATTTAGCACCCAGTACATTCCAATGTATGGTATACTGCAGCATTAAAATATTTTGTTCCTTTCCTATCTAATACTGTGTATATTCTATCACCACAGCCCAACTACATCTGAAGACGTCCTATCCGATGAGATCATCTTGGAACTCGCCAGAGGAGTCCCTCATGACAAGTTTGATGTTCTAGGCGTCAAGCTTGATAAGTCATGGACTTCGGTCGACAATATATTGCACAAACACGGGAAAGACACCGCAAAAGCTGCGACTGAGATTCTGATGGCATGGAAGACGAAGAACGGCGCTGGACTTGAGCAGGCAAAGCAACTCAAGGTTATCTTGGATAAGGCTGAACTGCGTTATTTGTCTACAAAGCTTGCATCAGAGATAACTAAATCGGCGTCTTCGTTGGAAAGTGAGTCAGTCAGACTGCCAGTGGCTCAGGCATGTCAGGGTATAGAGCCTGCACCAACAACAGCTGCTGTTACACCGACGCCGTTACATGGAGGTAAGTTTAATTATTTTGTTTTAAATTTCATTTAAAAAAGAAAACTCTGCCACTTAAAAGAAACACATGATCATACTTAGTTATGCTAAACATGACGCACTAATCTCAATCATTGAAACTATATTGTAATAAGGTTTATAGAGAGACTGAAGTTACGGACACTTACCTAATACACATAACGTTGTTTTAATTGGTGGAGCAATTAAGTGTAATACCGGGCGTGGAATAAAATACTTTCATGATTTCATGTTTGATGATTAAAAAAGTATTTCATTGAATACATTCGCATCGCAGCACAATATTCGATAGTTTGATAGGGTGGTACAGTTTTGGTGTAGAGGGCGAACTGCAAGACATATCGTATTTGCAACGTCATGAAATACTATGTGTAATGAAAGAGCACGGGATTTTAAATTAAAAAAAAAAATCGGTTTAGAAACAGCTGAAATACATAAATATCATAGTGGCATTGTAATTGTTGTTTGATGGTGTTCCTATTGAATCGTTATCTTAACCAAACGTCTCATTCAGAGTGTTTGATAAGAAATGCTAACAACTTTAATGTTTCTAGAGGGCGCTGCTTCCAACCCTGTAACCTAGCCTTTTATATATGCTTATGTAGCATTCGCATTCGTTTTTGTATGATATCGAACAAGTTTGAGTTACTAACATTCAGTTTTACCAGAAATGTATTAACCCTTTAACGTTCACACACGCGCATTGACATGATATACACTCATTCTAAGCGTCTTAATATTTGTCCAGATTGTGTAGAATCAGTCTACAGTCTACTTTAAATTGATTGATTATTATTATTTCAAACACAGGGATCTGACCAGAATGAAATAATAGTGCTGACAAATTAGCAAAGATAAAAAGATTTATCCGGGATTCGAACCCGAGACAGTGTTCCGGGTTGCTAGAACGGTGCTCTACCAGCTGAGCTATATAAATCCCGTAAAATGTGTTTCTATCCTGAAATCCCTGAGTATTAAATTCTCGCGTTGGTCAGAATTTAGATTAAGTGAGTGCGACTTATAATTAATTATGATTTATGAAGGGAGTGGTTAGAGAGTGCTGAGTAGGACTGTTCGTATTCTTCATTGGGTAGTTATACCAATTACTGTGGTAGTCTCGGAACAAATGTAAACATTTTTCCTGAGCTTGTAGTTAAAAAAAAAAAAACTACATTGCAGATATGACTTAATTTTGTAAGGAGGTGATAGCTCGGGCGTAGACATGTCATTGATACCCATTCAACTGGGGGATGCTCTATTCATTCATCCCCAACTAATGAATAGGTATTAAGTAAGTCGCTACGCCCGTGGGTGATAGGATGATACCAAAATGTTAACTGTCCGTTGTTAGGACCATTATGGCGTATCTACATAGTGATGGAAACCACTACTTGTAAACAACATCGAATTATCAATTATGTTATGTATTTGAAATGATAAATAACGTTACAAAGCTCTGGTGCTGACCTATAATAACTCAGGTTAAAGTGATCCATTAACTTTCTTTCATTAGCCTTTTTCTATGAAAATCTTAAAATACATGCCATTCTCAATAATCTTACAATGAAATTGCTGTATGATTGAAGTCTCAAATATTCCATTCTGAAAAATATAAGGTTACTGAATCACTGTAATAGTGACCGCTTGATTTTTCTTAATTATGTATTGATGTTTCTAAACCGGCTACATAATAATGTCCATTTTTACGTAGAAATCTTCAACATAAAACAACTTTAAAATATTATGCAAAGAAGATATGTGATGTATTGATGAATATATTTTCTTCACAAAGCATTAAATATTCTTTATCATACAGGGAATGAAGAGGTCAACATCGCACCGAATATAGCGTCTTTAGGGACAGAGCAAGCAGCAACAGAAGCTGCTGATACACCGACATCGCTGCTTAGGGGTACGTTAAAATTAATTCCTTCAATTAATTTTTGAAAGGAAATGTAAATGTATCACATGATCATAGGTGTACCCAGGGGGTGGGGGAGGTTTCAACCCCCCCCCCCCCCTTTGACCAACAAATTACGGTTTTAAGGGGTTTGACACCCCCCCCCCCCCCCCCCCCCCTCCCCCTTACAGGATTCTCAAACTACGGTCTTGGTCTCGGCCTCGAATATTGTTGAGCGGTCCTGGTCTCGGTCTCGAAATTTGTTAAGGTATTTGGTCTCGGCTGCGACAATTTTCTACGACTACACCCCCCAACCCCCCCTTGAAAAGTTCCTGGGTACGCAACTGCACATGATCATATTTAGTTATGCTAAACATAACGCTAAATAATTTTTAATAGAGAGTTAGATAGATAATACTTATGTTTGTACCGAAAAGTTACATACACTTTCTACAATAATATTATGCTGTTTGTATTGCGGGTATAATCAAGTGGAATACCGGGCGCGGAAGAAACCGAATGTAAATTTCATGTCTAATGATATAATAAGTAGGCTATTTCATGCGATAAATTTACGTCGAAGCACAATATTTAGTAATTTTATGTCGCAGTGAGAGAGGTCATTCACCCAGCGTTGACCGTGTGCGTCCAGCTTAGCACTGCTAAGCACATATGTCAGTGGCCACCGTGACTCTACGCCCGTAGATGTAGTCACAGAACTTTGTCGTGGCTGCCCAATGAAGCGCCTTGAACTTTAGCTTGTGAGCTGGATAGCGTGCTTCTCCAACGGTAAGGGAACGGCTTGCATATGCCACCACCCGCTCGCGGCCATCTTGCACCTGGGCAAGAACAGCTCCCAAGCCATCACCTGATGCGTCCGTCTGGAGGATAAAGAGCAGGGTGAAGTCTGGGTAGGCTAGGACCGGTGTATTCAACATCAAATTCCGGAGTGTGTCGAATGATGACTGGCAGTCCTTATCCCAAAGAAACGGGGTAGATGGTGGTTTCTTGGCGTTTCCTTTCTTACCGCCAATCAGCTTGAAGAGTGGCCTCGCTATCTTGGCGTAATCCTTCATGAATCGCCGATAGTAACCAGTGAAGCCAAGAAACCTCCTCACCTCCTTCTTTGTCCTTGGAATAGGCCAGTCGTGCACAGCTTCCGTCTTCTCTGGATCTGTCGCCACTCCCTCTGCGAACACAACGTGCCCCAGGTATTTTACTTCCTTGCGGAGGATGCTGCACTTGGACGGTTTAAGCTTGAGTCCATGTTCGCGAAGTCGGGCGAAGACACGCTCTAATCTAGAGATATGCTCCTCCAGCGTAGAACTGAAGATGATGATATCATCCAAGTAGATGAGCAGCTCACTCAGATTCATGTCTCCGAACACAGTAGTCATCAGCCGTTGAAACGTCGCTGGGGCATTCATCAATCCGAACGGCATCCGGGTGTACTCAAACAGGCCCAGGGGAGTTGTAAACGCCGTCTTTGGTTGGTCATCCTTCGCCATCTGAACCTGTAGATATCCGGCCATAAGGTCAAGGCTAGTAAAATACTTGGCCTTACCTAATGCGTCGAGGGATTCGTCGATACGGGGAAGGGGAACGCATCCCGTTCTGGCTTTCGGTTGGCAGTTCAAGTCCAGCAATGTCCTGTCGAAAAACATTTACACGTGTAGTGGAATTACCAAGACCTTTCTTGTGCTCACCGTGACTTGTAGAAATGAGTTGTCCGCTCGTGGGGTGCAGTGGGTTTGCGACTTCTATCCTACCCAGCGGCCTATGTCTTCTCAGAAACACTTCGTCGCTGGAAAGGTTGGTTAGCGTTATCTTGACTCGGCCATCGTTGACTTCTGCGAGCGTTGCTTCTGTCTTGATGCCCGCCAGTTCGCCGTTCTCTTCGACCAGGGCCGTGAAGATCCTTCAACGGGTGAAATTTGGGGCACATGCATCAACGTCTACCTGCTGACCGGGGCGTGGTTTCCTCCCTTCATAGCGCACAACTCCTACGTGACCCGAGCGATCTGCCAGGTCGAGCCCGTCATCGTTCATAGCGTCGAATGCTACGAAGCAGGGCATCGACGAAGCCTTCACAATGTGCATGAACTTCCGCCCGTGCTTGCTGTGAAGCTGGTCCCGAGAGGCACGGAGAGCGTTAGTCCCAAGCAGGCAAGAGATCTTCCCCGTCTTCTGAATCGCTGGGACGACCAATGCAGGAACCGACTTCAGACTCTTCCCAGGAACTCGATGTCTAGTAGGATGATACCTTCATACGGGACGGACTGGCCACCAGCACCTTCCAGCTGAATACTAGTCTGTTTGATCTCTCGCTTTCGAAGCACGGGGTGATGTCTCACGTAGTCTGCGGTGATGGTGGTTACCTGTGAGCCTGTATCTAATATAGCGTGGCACTGCTGATCACATATAGTGATAGCCACGCTATTTACTGGACCCACCAACTATCCACCTCTGGACTGCTCCTCCTCTTCTCGGCTCTCACTCAGCTCAGCTTCCTTAGGGCAGGATTGGTTGAGGGAACCCACAGAATGCCCTCCATCTGTGGGTCGTTCTAGTTTAACGCCTGCTGAAATGGGGCACCTTTCATCTGCCGTTGATTAGGGCAAGACCTTGAAAAGTGGCCCGGCTGTCCCCACGTGTAGCAGACACTAACCTGAGGTCGCCTTCCTCCTCGCCCGGCGCCTATCCCTCTGTCATCAGGGGGGCCTCTGGGTCGCTGAAGCTGGCTCTCGAAGACAGCTATCCTCTGGCGATTCTCCTCCATGGCCCTGTTGACTGAATCCATGGCCATGTTCACCGACTCCACTGCTGTTGCTGGGTCGTGACCAGCTGATGCATAGCTCGTGTCAGCTCATCGATGGCTCAATTCTCGGATGGTGATGGCTGTCTCAGCTCTGCCTGTCTCAGCTCTGCCTGTCGCACCTCCTGTCTGTAGACCTGGGCTGAGTTCTGGGGTTCCTCCTCCTCGATGATGCGCAGCTCTCTCCTCAAGTCCCGGAACGTCATCTCCCGAGGCCGCAGCGGTGCAAGTCGAGCCTTCACTCCTTGATCCCGTAGACCGTGCATGAATTGGATGCACAGCATGCTGTCACGTGCCGCCTGCTCGACCATCGCTGCTCTGTCTCCCCTGTCCTTCGCGACCCGCAGCTTTGCCTCAAGAGCGACAGCATACTCCGTGGCCGTCTCGTTGGAGTGCTGGACCCGCGCGTAGGAATTCGCCATCGGTGAGGTAGTGTAGTCCGCATTACCATACTCCTCCAACAGCTCCCGAAAGGCTGCAGCCGGTGTGAGGCATCAGTCGCTATCCAGCTCTAAGTTCAGGATGAGGTCCCGAGCCCGTCCACCAGTATGTCGAACGACCTCGTTGAACTGCACATGTGGAGGCAATGGACCTTTTGACTCAAGGACATATTTCATGTCCCTGACCCAATCCTCCCTTGCCGCTGAATGTGGACACTGGCTTCACCTGGTGCGATGTCACGTATCGTGGTCCGCTGCTCCATGCTGTTGCTTAATATTGCAAATATCTATTTGCTCTTTTCTTTGTTCTGCAGGACAAAAGGTCGATGTTCAACAAACAGGCGCCAATGTCAACGTTATCATTAATAGTCCTGTTGAAGGCAGTGTGAACGTACAGGGACAAGTGGTCACGTCAACAACAAGGTATACGTGATATGTGTGTGTGTGTGTGTGTGTGTGTGTGTGTGTGTGTGTGTGTGTGTGTGTGCAGTTACAAGAGTATCCAGACATTATGTTTCAACCTCTCAGATATTCATAATCACACTGTGGTCATTCATGTATACGGATGGTTTGCTTAAACAATCTTTCTTTGTGGTATGTTACATCATGATCACTATAAAGATGGAGTTTGTATACATAGAGTAAGATGTCACGCTGATTGTGTTAACAAATTGCATGGAATGCTACCACCCCTCCCTCTCCCCCCCCACCCCCCCCCCCCCCCCCCCCCCCCCCCCCCCCCCCCCCCCCCCCCCCCCTCCTACAAAAAAACCCACTCATGACAACAATAACAACAACAACACAAACATATAAGCATTTCAACAGATTTAGTGAAAGAAAACAGCGAAAGTATAAACATATTTTGTTAACACAATTAGGAATTGCGATTAATCGAAGTTTGTATCAAAATCTTATATGCTGCCTTTTCAGAACGTTCTGCTGAACATGTGATGTTTCAAGATAACATCAATAACGGAAACGCACACACATTTCGCTTTTCATGAAAATGCATCTGCCCTAAACTCTTATACGCAGATAGAGCATGGTTGATTGTGTATATAATTTGCAAAGAACTTCCTCAGCTTGTCTAATTATATCTTAGTAGAATGTAAAACGTATCAAACAGGTACCACTTGCATTGTACTTATTCAATAATACTAATTTGTTCTTCCAGTGGAGCAGCACAACCGGCAGGAAGTGGGCAGTCTCTTCAGCCAGGTGAGTGATAAAAACTGTTATTTAAGAATAATGATACTAATACTACTAATAATTATTTATTTATTTATTTATTTATGTATTTATTTTCCGAAACACAAGTAAAAACAGTCAATACAAAAGATTCGGAGGGATGGCCCATTCAGCGCTGTCTATGCAGACATTGCTGTTCTACCATGGGGTCCCTTAACAACAATATACTAACAATAATTAACAACAGTTTACAATAATTAACAGTAAATAACAATATAATCAACAATTAATTTCAACAAACAATTAACCATTAACATCAATTAATAATAACTAACAATGAAATTCAACAATTATTATAAGCTACATGCTACAACTACAAGTGCAGCCTACAGTCTGTACTACTGAATCAATATCATCGAAGAGGATTAAACGAAAATTGGTAAAAAAGAATGCAATTTCTTATTAAATACAAAATTACTTGGCGAGGATTTTATTACAGAGGGAAGAATATTATATGCATGCGCGCCTCTATAAAGAAATGTGCGTTTAAGAAATTCTGTTTTTGGTTTTAGTAAAAATAAATTTCCATTTGATCTTAGAGAATAACTATAATCACAAAATTAAAAGGATCTTTTCAAATAAAGCGGAGTTAACTCATGTGTTGCCTTATATACCATTGAGTTTAAATGATTATAATAATAATAATGATAATAATGATAATGATAATACTAAGAAGAATTGTCCGGGGAGGGGGGAGGGGGGGGGGGGCTGTCGGTGAAGAATTCTTGAGGGGGTGTCGGTGAATATTTTTCGAGAGAAGACTGTCGGTGACGATTTTTCGAGGGGCGGTGTCGGTGCAGATTTTTCTAAGTTGGGTGGGGGGGGGGGGGGTGGGCGGGGGGGGGGGGGTGGGCGGGGGGGGGGGATGTCAAAAATGTCGAGGGTAGGATTTTTCGAAGCCAAGTCAGAAACCCTTCAAAATATTTCGGGGCCGAGACCCAGGACACTTGGTATTCGGTGATTGGATATGATTGACCCTGAACTCCTTTCGAATTATAGTAAATGTCAAGTTATGAGTACAGAAACATCATGAAATATCACTCGACTTTGTCTTTGCTTCATGATTTGAATTGCATTAAACAATAACTTTCTACTCTTGTGCGCAAACTACTTTTTACATTAATCTGTTAAGGTCCTTTATATTCATTCATGCATGATACTATCGTAACATATTTGGTATCAAACAAAAGATCATGAATTCACCATGTATATAACACATTGCCATACATTGAAAACCTAAACTGGTCCGCCTGACTAACTTAAAGATAGTCCAGATGGTACCCAGCTGGACTAGCTTTAAATTAGTCAGTATTGCTGGACTAACTTTAGGCTAGTCGCTTGACTAGTTATTGACTAGCTTTAAGTTAGTCCAGATGGTACCTAGCTTGACTAGTGTTACATTAGTCCAGCTGGATGGACTAATGTAACACTAGTCCAGCTGGCTTGACTAGCTCGCTACGTACTATTAATTACGTACACATACCTGGTCTGAATGTCAGTGATGTGGTGGTCAGTGACAGTGGAGTTCAAATTGAGAGATCGCTGTTGAGTCATGGTGGTTTAGTTTGATGGTAGATTGTCTAGGAATTATGCTTTTAAGTCTGCTTGATGCAGGCACCCATTAGCCATTGAATCGACGCTCGGATGGTATAAATTATCTCGCTACCTGACGGTGATGTTGTGTTGTTAACTGCAGAGTGATTGTGAGGTTGCGAAGTGATACGGTGTATGATGTACGATTGAATGGAGACGTATGGTACCTATGAGCACACGTGTGTATGTTTTGCCTGTATAAATCAATAGGCAGTGTCGTGTGCGAGACATATGTGCATGCCTTTGTTATGATTGGAGATGGTGGAAGTACGGTGGCTTGAGCGGGGATACTACTTCCGGTGTGTTCGATTAAAGGTTAGTCCGACCCTAAACTAGTCCAGCAGGTCAAATTACATTAGTCAGGCCAGCTGGACGAATCTATAACTAGTCCAGCCAGCAAATAACTAGTCCAGCAGGTTTGACGAGCTTTAAAGGCGGTGTAAAGCGAGTCAGGCAGACTTGACGAACCAGCCGGACTAGTTTTAGGTTAGTCCAGCCAGCGCCTGACGAGGTAAAGTTTTCAGTGTACACATAATTATGTTTATTAGACGGGATACTGCTGGTGGAATTTGGGTTCCGCTCTTTTTTCGAAACACTTTGTATATAAGTCTTAAGAGTTAATACAACAATGATTAAATTAAATCCTGTATAATCATGGTTATTTAATATAGTCAATGTATAAATCAATCATTCAATCCAACAATCAATCAATCAATTAATCAATCGATTAACTAAGAATTGCGAACTAAACGAGGTAAATAACTTTTACTTTCGTTGTGTGTATGTGTAAGTAGTGCTCAAGGGCGTCGAATTCTTCTCGCCATTGGCGGGGATGATTCGTCATTTTGACCATCCCTGGCGAGGGAGCGAAGCGATAACCCAGCAGCGTGCCCGGTTTTTTGTTATGGCTACCTGGGGTTGGGGGGGGGGGGGGGGGGGGCAAAGCTTTTTAATTCGGCTGTTTAGAAATTAGAAGATTATAATAAGTGCACATTGCAAACATCATGTTATGAGCTGGGCTTTGTCCAATATGAACTGTAACCTAATAGATACATATATTGCAAGCATTCTGATGGAACCATTAAAGTCCAAGTCCAGTTTCGGGAAAGTAGCCGAATACAGCTATATTGATCAATATTGTTGAAAATGTATTGAAATAGGGCTTGGGTGGTAAATCCGAACCTAAGTATCGTTAAATACAGAAATATCGGAAGAAATCCAATATCCGATATATCCAATATCCAATCAACCGCGCGTTCAGAGCTCTCAGCGCCACTAGCGCTGGCGGAGATATAGCCGGTATATATAGCGAACACCGCGTGTACATGCACAGTCCTCGCGGTCGTTATACACGTAGCGTATGGGCGATTCCGCTTTGGCGATATCTATGCCGACGGCATAAATATATAATTTCGAAAATATACAAATTAGTAGGCGGTTTCTTGGCCAAATTTGGATAATCCTATTTTAGTACAATTATATTCTTTCACATTATTGGTAATAAGAGCTTCCATTTCATTTTTTTTAAGAGGGGGGCGTTTCTCAAACTGGCCTTTACCTTCAATTGGATACCTACATTGGGAAGCTTATTGGGGGTCCAGGGGGCGGAGCCCCCCGAAGCTTTGGGATTTGTAATATCTAGATATAAAGATGTTGTCTATATGTATATATAGAGTTAATTGGCTTCCGTATTAGCTGTTGAGAGATTGGAAGATTATTAAGTGCACATTACAAGCATTTTGTTATGATGAGGGCACTATCCAAGTATTTTAGCCTGATAGATAAATACTATCGATTGCAATCATCCTGATGGAACCCTGAATAGAATAAGTCAAAGGGATACCAACATTGGAAAGCTTATTGGGGGTCCAGAGAGCGAAGCCCCCGGAAGCTTTGGGATTTGTAATATCCAGGAATACAATGAACTATTGAATAGTTAGCTCAATTTTAGTGAGCGAAGCGCAAACGCACAGTGGGCCAGGATGGCCTGAAAGTTTGCCAACAGAGAAGTCCTGAATAAAACTATTTAATGAGTAAATGGCGGTACTGGGTCAAATAACCTTAATGGGGGCTTACAGGGGCGCAGCCCCGGAAGATTTTGGATTTGCGCAGTTTAGCATTATCAAAAAGTGGTTTAAAGAAGACTATAGTAACAACTTCCATTCATGAGAGGGGGCAATGCTCCTTAATTTTAATGTTATATATTTTTGAAACCCAAATATTGGGGGGGGGGGGGGGGGGGGGATGATAATACAGGCCATCCCCCACCTGAAATATTGGGGGGGGGGGGGGTTATATCCCCCATCCCCCCCCCCCCCCGTGATCGACGCCCCTGCGTGTGCTCCATAAACGGGGGGTCTATGAGTGAACGTGCGGAGTTACCAATTTTATCGTAATTTGCTAAAGATTGTATCAAAGTATACCACCACATTTTGGGTGATTTTAATGTTGGTATTGCGGAAATTATTTATAACGTTCTTGCCTATTTGTGTAGCTAACAATTAGGAAGAAAATAATAAATGACTATGTTTATATTTCATGTATGGTTTACTTAGAAGATTGGCCTACGGTGATGTTTACGGGAAACTTATAGTAGTGCATCCGTGACATAATGGATTTTGAGGATCGTTACATTGCTCTTTGATTATTTATGTTATTTGTCTAAACTCCTTCATCAATTGGGACAAGTGAACGGTTTGAAATTTCTTAATAGTATGAAATTGTTATCTATAATCATTATTTTAGTTATCAAAGTAATGAATTTCGCAAATACGCCCTTCTTTTAAAGCAACACGAGTCCGTAGAAAAACAAATGGCGATGACGTTCAGATACCAAAAGTAGTGATTTACAAAACAAAATAAAGAAGCATGTAATTGCTCATTTGAAAAAAATGGTTTCCATTACGTTTCACCCAAGTTAGAAAATAACCGCTTCACAGGCCTGAGGAGAGGTTGAGAGATTCGTGCCTCTAGTAGAATTGTATCACCGTTTACACCGTTATTATCGGTTTACTGCGTGTAACCGGAGGAGATTATCTCTATAATACCACTAGGTCTCGGGGGGCAGTTAACAGGGCATGGAATGTTGACGAAAGCTATTAAAATGGTTGAGTTGATTTCCACCGTGGTGGAGATCACGGCCAACTTAGTGAAACGTAATGTCAGCAAAACAAAACAAAAATCGTACGCGGGTTATATTCATGTGAGTAGTGGATACTGGCGATGAAATTAATGTATTATTATTATATATCACGCATTTTATTTGAAGACAAATTAATATTCAAATCAGGCAGTGGCGATTGTACATTACCCTTCCACAAATAACTCTATCAGTATTACACTATGTTAAAACAAATACAAATAACCCTAACAATATATTTACTACTATAAAGCGCACGTTTGACAAGTGAAACTGAGTCACCCATATTCAAGAACCCGTAGCATATTGCATGTATGCTTTGATATGCATGACCTCCACATGAGCAGGTTGAGGGGGGGGGGGGGGAGGAGGGGGGGGGGGGAATCATGGCATACCACGGGCCTTAGGTTACATGGTGACATATTTAGCGTTAACATTATTATCATTGCTACATAAACATATAGTACACTGAACAATGGGATCTTACAGCGAGGGGTGAATTAATGGAGGGAGATGACTATAATGTATGAATGTAGTAGCTGATGAGGGGTGGTACACATGCAGTTGGTTGGAGGACACTGAGGGGAAGGACACAGTGGTGACACAGTGGTTTATGGACATCTAAAGGAATATTTTCTACATCACACTCACATGTTGGTTGACACTTGATGGGTCAGGAGGGTGCCCTTCTGTGTTATTGGCTCTTTAAATGAAAACAGCCCTCTTACTTAATGTGATCCATTAACTTTATATTTTCCAAAAAGTGACGTTAATCATGTATCAAAAATAACTACATACTATTCGAAAGAACACGGGATTCTTAATACAAAGTACACATTGTTTGATCCAAATCGGTTCAGAAACAGCTGAAATATTAATAAATAAATCCGGTTCGAATAATTGTTGATCCCCAACATTTATTTTACAATTAAGAAAATAGCTAAAGTGATCGTTCAGTTTTGGTTTAAAGGACGCTTTGAGAAATGTCTTTTACGAGATAATGAAAGATTTATTGAAGTAAGACTTGAAATACAGAATCCGTCGTTTTGTCAAAATCGGCTCAGAAAATGCTGAAATATATTCACGTTTATCCCGATTGGAATAAATGATGGGGACCAAGTTCTATGAAATAATTTTAGAAAATTTTTTTAAAATCCTAAATGACAACAAAACCGTATATTTCCTTTTGCATTATGAAATGTCCCCTGCTAAATTTTGCAGAACCCATACAGGTTGTACCAGGTTATGCAGTCAGTTGAGTTGGAACTTGTTTTTTAGGCGGAAATCTAATTTCAGCTGCACAGTGGACCTAGGATTTATTTTGAATTTAATAAAGGCGATATATAATACAATGATAATTCAAATATTGTTGTTGGTATCAGTGGTGTCAATTACATGTTGTTTAGCTGAAGAATAACAACATAACTTAACGCGACAGAGAAGATGATGATACGATAGCTCGTTGTCCTGCGTGAAAACAGTAGGTTTAATGAGGCCTGGTCTATGCATAATGTACTGAATAGGACATGAACCATTCATGACATATGAATTTTTTTTTTTGGAATAGCAATATTTGAACGGTTTATAAAATAGTTTGCATACATTTTTTTAACAAAATGCAATTAGATATATACCTTTATACATGTATGTATACTTACATGTGCAAATAAGACATTATATGTCTTCCCATGTTCTCATGTAGAGTCATGAAATGCCTATGCATTCTAATATACCATTATTCCTATATTTCTTTCTACCTTTTCATTGTAGACCGAGGAGCTCTTCCGATATCAACACATTTCACCGTCGCTGATTGTCGCCATCGGCTAGCAGAACACTATAGAACAGGACTTTGCAAGGTGACCAGAATGCCAGGGTCCGATGAACGTATAGTTAACGTAAAAGATGTGTACACTGTAGTCACTATGTACAAGCAAGATGCCGTCGGTAATACTCGTGGAGAACGCGATAGGATGGTTCTTGAAGGGTCAGTTAGTGACATTTTAACAACCAAGATAAACGGGAGGCTACCAAAGCGTATAGTCATTTATGCTGCAGCGGGAAAGGGCAAATCCACAGCCGTTGCTAAAATAGCTATTGATTGGGCCGATCAGCTTCAGGAACCCTCGTTGAATGACCTGCCCATTTTGTTCATACTAAAATTTCGAG